>JAQFZP010000479.1:0-34468 GCA_034695745.1 Geophilus truncorum
TTTCTATTTATTAAGCAATTTTGTAACACCTACAAGAAATTCCATCGTGTTTTGCAATGTAATCGGAGAAGTGATCGAAACTAGGCTTATCTTTGGTGTTGTCAATGTAGGACGTTGAATTTCTATTCAAATGCATATGAAATTAGCAATGATTATATTGTAAATTTTTTTATTTTTAGAATAGAAAAAAATTGTCGATATTCTGTGTTGTAAGTAGTATTTGATTGGGTATTCACCGACATTTAACTGATTTTCATCAATATTCACCAATATTTAATTGGTCAGTGCATTCAATTCAATGGGTTCTGTCTGCCAAACAACAAAGCACCGGTAATCTGCCACCAACATTTCTTCAAAACCCAAAACCTATATAAAACCCATATGCTTATTTATTGATGTATTTTTTTTTACAATTATTCAGTGCATATATTTATTAAGTTTTTTCAAGCGATTCTAAGGACTAATTTATTTTATTATCTGTGAACTTATCTTGTTTTTAAATTGTTCTGAAATCCTATTTTAGTCCCGAACAGAACGCATTTTCGATGTACATTTTTGGTTTTAGTGTTAAATTCACTGAATTCCAACTATGTTTATACATTTTATTATATTTACATTACATTACATTACATTACATTACATTACATTTCTTGTTTGTTGGCTGTTTAAATTTTTTATCAATGTTTTTAATTTGTTTTCTAAACGTCTGTTTGACATCACCTGAAAAACATACATATGCACGTGTGTTGCAACAATTACTTGTACACATTAATCTCGTAAGTCACTTATTAAATAACATGACTCGTCCGCTGAAAGTTCCCAAAGAGAAGATCATCTCAAAGCTTCTTGAGGCAAGAAACGAAATTATCAACAACGGAATTAACTCGCCTAAGCATCCTATTTGGAGTCGAAATGTCCAAACAATTCGACTACAAAATAACGCATGGCCATCCAAATTGGATCCTTAGGCGAGTTAATTCCGTTGTTGATGATTTCGTTTCTTGCTTCAAGAAACTTTGCGATGATCTCATCTTTGGGAACTTTCAGCGCACGAGGCATGTTATTTAACTGACTTGCGAGATTAATGTGTATGCGATATTCGCTGATAGTTATCTGTTATTGTTTACATCTCACCAATACTTTCTGCTATTTTTGGAGATAGGCAAATATTAGAGAAAAATTGAATACTGTAATATCGGATAAATATCAATAAGTAGATATTTATTCTTCAAGGAGACACAGAAGGAGGTGCTGCGACCTTTTTTTTTTTTTTTTTACCAGCTAGTGGCTAAACATTTACACAATTCTCTGAATAAAAATAGAAAACATGTTTTTAATCTCAAATTTTGCAAGACTCTTTTGTAATGAATTCTAATTAAATGGGTTTAAAAGGAGACTCTTCTGTGTTCCTAATGCATAAACATAGTAGATCTTTATCCACACCTTCGGGTTTTACGTTGGTACTTTAAAGGTTAACTAAAAAAGAACAAAAACACAAAAAGTCATCAAAACTATATATCTACTGTTACTGTGTTAAAGTATGCTCCGAACAAAACCAGAACAAAAGTATATGATTACTTATGAGGAAAGGCTCCAGACAATTGACGAAGTATTAGATTTACCAGGAATTTTAAGTCTACCCTCAAGTCTACTCCTCACAACATTGGCAGAAGTTTTTATCGACAATAATACCGATTTCCGATAGTATACAACGACGTAGAAACTGATTGAGCTTCAGGATTGAAGTCAATGTTAGATGTTATCTAATTCCCCTAAACTTTTTCAAACACCAAAGAAAGGTCGTGAGAAAATCAGTTTAAAAACGGCCAAACTCTAACTTTTCCATCTCTTCCTCTTAGAATAAACACCACAATCATCTAATTTACGACTCGAGTGATGTACCCATCAACTTTACGATTATTCTCGTAATTTACGACATTCACCAAAGTGCATTGACACCGCGCCACCGTGCGGCGCTTCTTTTGCTACGGAAACCCAGTGGCCTACATGTTTGTACTTTGTTGTTGTTTCTTGCCTCCAGGGGGCGCTCGTCCGGGTCAGTAGGCAGAGAAGATGACAGATTCAGTTCGTAGCTATCCATACGCTGCGTTCTGTGTTTTCATTGGGTGTGGTCAGTTGCTAGAAATGTATCGTAAAATCGGAGGTCATAGATGGCGCCAAGGTAGAAAAATGGTGATGAAGTGACATTTAGTGGTTTATTTTGCTGTAGGTGTTGGATTGTGGTTTTTTTTCGTGGTTTTTGGGGTTGAAGTGGTAAAGGATTGTTATTTGTGAGCTGTGGATTGAAGATTGAGAATTTAGGTCTGATTTGGTTATTGGGTTGGAATGGAAGGTTAAGTTTAGTTTGATTTAATGATGTTGAGTAAAGGAAAAAGGGTTTTTGTGTTAAATGGTAATGTTTGTTTGATTAGTGTTATAAAGTTTTTTAAATTTGTGGTTTTTGTGAAAAAATTTTCACTTTAATAACATTTCTTAATAAAGAATGCCCGAATTATTTGATTATTCCATTACACTTGAACACTCGCACCACAAATGTTCTCACTCCAACCAATGCGGATTTGTTTACTCTTTTGTTTACAAGGATGGATATATATGTACTCAGATGTCAAATGTTTATATCTATATGGAGATTTGGATTTTGTGTAATTTATGAATGTACGAAAAAGAAATAGAACGATTGAAATGCAGCTGGATTCATGAGTGAGGCAAAAATTGTGTATATAGGTTTAAAAATATGGCTATTTTGTTGATTTATGCCAATGATATACTCTAAGTGGAAATTTGAGTTGTACTTTCTAAATTTTTATGGTTTTATACAAAGAGAGAAAGTTTTGTAAGAAAGTGACTATTACCGTACCGTACTTGTATGTTACTGGACGTGATTAGAGGGTAGTGTTTATGTTGCTGCATTGGTCTCTTCGTTTAATGTTTAACACAGTCATCGCTGGTAAATGGGGCTCATAAACTCTTAAAAACATCAGCTCAGTCATATGATTGATTACTAATATTCAAACGTTAAATGCAAACGTTAAATAATTGATTACTAATATTCAAACGTTAAATTCAAACGTTAAATAAAACAAACAGATTTAGTTTAATACCTAAATGTAGTCTTAAATATGTGGTATATGAATATGTAAGTGTTGAATCGCGTATTAGATGAAATTGATGTAGTTAGGCACCAGAAAAAAAAGACCACAGCCACCACAGCTTCTACAGCCAAGACGGACCGTTAATTCTCCATCGCCGGGTGTCTAAACACGAGACAAGTAAAAATAGTTCACTATCACAAAATCCCAAAAACTACATATAATATAATAATATAATACTTATACAAAACTCCACAAGAGATTTAAAAACTAAGTCATTTAAGTCAGGGCTAACGTTTCAGAGCAGTGAAGAAGAAGCAAAGAGAGAAAGAGAGAATAAAGAAAGATGTGTTGCCTTGAGCAAAGCTGATGCTTTACTGATTAAATAATGTGATTAGATTTGCAAAGAAAACTATTAACAATAGTCATAAACTTGATGTATCACATAATTATAAGAAACAATTAGAAAGGTTAACATATCAATTAACAATGAAAGCATATGACAAGAATAAACACATGCTAAAAGGCTTAAATCAGAGACAAATATCAGGCTTAACTCTAAGTACAAATTCAGAACTTTAAACCTAATTTTAAGTTTTATCTAAAATGTCTGTTGGAAAGACGCAACAACCCACGTGCTGTGTACTAACGAGGGTAGCCATCAGCCAAGACTAGGACTTGGAAGTTTATTTCCCTTCAGATTGGAACGAAGGGGTTCGGTTTTTTTTTTCAACTATTAAAGATATTAAAACTTAATTTTTTAATTTCATTTATCATTGTAAATTTAGTTTTTCCAAGAGTTGCAAGTGTTATTTGACAATCGAATTGTCGAACAACACGTTGTGTTGTGGAACAGACCTAATTCGTTAAAGAAACGTTAAAGGGAAGCTGCAGGGAAATGTAGCAAAGCCAACCGACCAAACAAGAAAATGGATCGTCATACTTTTTTTTATAGGAAAGAATAAGACAATAAGAAATAAGATATTTGAAATTTGATCAATTTATTGATATAAAATATTGAAATGAAAATAAAAATCGCGAAAATTTGGGCTATATAATAAAAATGAAATTACTATACGACGTCAAAAAGCATCATTTGAGTATGTCATTCACTAGTGTAAAGTTGGGCGCCATTTCCGGGTATAGCGATCGAGTAAGGTTGAGTTATTGCATTAAAGCATACGACAACAATAAACAAATGCTAAAAGGCTTAAATTAGAGACAAATATCAGACTTACAAAAGATATATTGTAAGTAATGAAAAAAATTTGATATTATGATATTATCCTGGTTATAGGTTTATTAATAGTAAACAATGAAGGAGACAACATATATAGCGGGAAGAAATATATTTAAAGTCATTAAATTAAAAATGTCTATCTAATAAGTAATGTATAGTTAGATAAAGATGATATCAAAATTGGAAAAGATAATCAGATTTTATTTAGAGTTAAAGTAGGAAATACTGTAGGTGATAATATTCTATTGGGTCAGGTGCAAACAATGGAATGTTTTAAAAATTGCATAAACAATAAATTACCTAAGCATAGTATTATAGAAAGTGTCAATGAAATAATAATTAG
Organism: Geophilus truncorum; assembly: GCA_034695745.1. Classification (NCBI taxonomy): domain Eukaryota; kingdom Metazoa; phylum Arthropoda; class Chilopoda; order Geophilomorpha; family Geophilidae; genus Geophilus; species Geophilus truncorum. The sequence goes on from JAQFZP010000479.1 coordinate 4,694, forward strand.
ATGTTTAGAAATATTTATAGACCACGACCTGTACCGATAGCTTTACGATCTAAAGTGTCAGAAGCACTTAACGAATTAAACGTACAGGGAATTTTAGAACAAATATAATTTAATAGATCGGCTACTCCTATTGTAGTACTTAAACCTGACAATAAGATTAGCATATGTGGTGATTAAAAGTTTAGGATAAATACTGCATTACAACCAGATCCATATCGCTTGCCTAAAATAACTGATTTGTTAACCAGTTTGGCTGGTATGAAATATTTCACAAAACAAGCATATCAACAGCAAATTTTAGACCATGAGTCATCTCTTTTAGTGGCATTAGACACACATTTAGGTCTTTTTCCAGTAACTCGAATGCCATTTGGCATAATATCAGCAGCAGGAGAATTCCAAAGAATAATGAAACAAGAATTTGGAAATTATGATGCAGTCTTCATTTATTTGGACGACATATTGTTGGCTATAGTCACTTTAGAACATCATCTAAGTGTTTATTTTTCCAAACGAAAATAGAATTCTTAGGATTTTTAATAACTGTAGAGGAAATACAACCTTTAACTAAATGTTGGAGATATTTTCCCATGGTTGCCATTCAAAAGTGCATGAAGGCACATGGCACATGAAGTTCTCAAGTCTGGTTCAAAAGCGACAAGAGTTTGGAAAAAGCAAAGAAGCCAGCAACTTTGTTATTTGTCCCAGGAGAAGGGGTTAAAAAGCAGAACTATTTGGTTTGTTATACACTACGTGAACTAAAAACTTTACTAGTGGTAAGAAAAGCTAGTGTGAAATTGATTGAAAAACAAAATAAAAAGATATGAAAAGAAATACTGAAAACCTAGTGTAAAGTTAGTTGAAAAGATGTAAAAAGATTTACTCTACTGCAAAGTCAAATAAAATTAATCAGAAAAGTTATTGGAAATGAGTTGAAAGATTGACGCATGTGCTCACAATATATCGTCATCATTTAACACCAATCATTGACGAACTAGCTGAAGTGTAGAACGTTTCTTTCAATGATGAGCCAATACTAAAAATCCTAGAGAAGATTTTAAGGTTAAGAAATGTTCAATCAAAGATTTACTGCAAAGTCAAACAAAAATAATCAGAAAGGGTATTGGAAATGAGTTTAAAGACGTAGTTTAAAATCATCAACTTTTTAAAAAACAGAAAGCCAATGAAAAGTTACGGTTCGGTAGTTAGAAAACATTCAACACTAACAACTCAAGAGCAAGCAAAATGAACAGGCAACCAGCGAAACACAACCATTCTCTGGACACAGGCAAATAACAAAAACAAAAAAGAAATACCACTAACCAACCAACTAAATGATAAATTGCAAATAACAAAAAAAAAAAGATTTACTACAAAGCCAACCTAAAGCAACCAGAAAAGTTATTTTAAAGTTAGTTGGAAAACAAAGTGGAAATGAGTGGAAAGATGTAATAGCGAAGAAGAAGAAGCAGCCAAGAGAGAGAGAGAATAAAGAAAGATGTGTTGCCTTGAGCAAAGCTAATGCTTTACTGATTTAATAATGACATTTCAGTTGCAAAGAAACCTTACTACAATAGCATAACATCATTGTCAATAAACGAAGCATGACATAAGAATGATCATGTACTAAAAGGCTTAAACTAAAAACAAAATATAGGCTTAATTAGAAACAAATGAAAGGTTTAAATATAAGTAAAAATATAGATACTTAAACCTAATCTTAATCTAGAAAGTCTCTTTCGAAAGCGCAACAGTTGGATAACACGATTAAAAGCCATAAAAAGATGAATTTGAAAGCCAATCATGTGCATACTAAAAATTACTGAAAAGTTATTTGTAAAGCAGAACTAAAATTGATGAAAATATGTAACGAAAACCTCAATGTCTGCATCAATAAAAGTTAGTGGAAAGTTAGTGAATATTTGATGTAAAGGAGAATTTAAAGCTGTGAAATAATATAATAGAAAACTAAGCATATACACTCATAAAATTCCATGAAAAGTTGTTAAGAAAACTGAAAGAAATTAGTGTAAAGATGTTGAAGTTGAAAACTAAATGCAGTAGCACAAAAGTCATGTGAAATTTGCTGAAAAATTGAGAAAAGTTATTATAGAAAGTTATGTTTTTACAGTTGCAGAAAGCAAATAAAAAATTGAAATAAAAATCAAGATAAAGTTGATTTTCTATTATAATTTTCAGATTTAGTATAAATTCAACTTTCTACAACAACTTTCCAATAAATTATATATTTGAAAAAATCCTAATTCACACAGTGATACTTTTTAAAACAAAAAATGTATTTTGCAAATTGAAAAGAAAAAATATTCTTTTTTACAATTTAAAAAAATAACTTTCACATTACCAAAACCACCTTTTCCAACAACCCCAAAAAGCCCAGTTTCAACATAAAGTAGTGAAAAACCATCATTTCACAACAACTCAACACTTTCCTGATAAAACCCAGAAACCGTAAACTCATTTTCCAAACCAGTAATTACCTACATCTAGTTACCAATTACACCACTAGGAGTGTTTCAACTCCGCGGAAGTGTAACATTCTTCTCTACAAAACTCCAAAACCAAATACCAAATCGTGACGAAATAATTGGCACAATAATCGAGTATTATATCGACCATACCGGAAGTGATTCGAGTAAAAATAAGGAAAAAATAAAAAACAAAGCACTAAACCCCTTTGCTAGTTCCAATTACGACCGGTAGGTGGCGTAAAAAGAAACTCGCAATGGTTTCTGTGACTGATCCCCAGGCGATTTTAGTGTTTGAGGAAAACTCGTAGCAAAACGCCCAAGTCATCAGTGATTTAGATGCCGAGTCGAGAGAGAAGTTCGCGGTTCACGGAAGATTGAGGAGAGAGAAGTTGTCTTCGAATTGACAAAGTTTTTCAAGTTTTGAGATGTCGAGTGCCATTGGAGTCGAAGGGGACAGTGGAGGTGATCGGTCGTGGAAGGATGTTTTGCGGCTTCCCGCGTGGACTAAAGAGGTTTGTCATATTTTTTTTTTTTTTTTTTTTTAAGTCAATTTGACAAGTTGTGAGACACTGTTGTGAGTTTCTGTTTTTCGGTATGTGGGAATATACTTGTATAAGTTAAAATTTTATAGAAATTATTGTTTGATTTTGTTAAAAAATGTGTGTTTTGATAAAATTTAGTTAAAGATAGATAAGTTGCGATTAATTTAGTTAAAAATCGATAAAAATTGGTTACGGATCGATAAATTTTAATCAAATTTAGTTAAATTTAGTTAAAAATCGATAAATTTCGATAAAATTTATAAAAAAAATCAATAAATTTCATTTAAGTGATAAAATTCAAAAAACATCGATAAATACTGGTAAGAATCTAGATTTACCACATATCGCTAAGAATCGATAAATTTTATTAAAAAATGATTAAAAAAAATTGATATACGGTATCGTAATTAGACAAATAAAAAAGAAAAATTTGAAAGAATTCAAATTTTTAATTCTAAATTCCACCACAAGGAAACCTTTTCACTCTCACACTCATACAAATAACAATTCAAAAATCACAAAAATATCGAAAAAAAACTTCAAATTTCCAAACCAACCAAAAAAAATAAAAAATAAAAAAATCAATAATCCCAAAATTCCCCAAATTCCGAAAATTCAACTCATTTCTAAAACCCCCACATTTCTCCCCACAATCCCATATCCAAAACCCACTTTTCATAATTTCCCCATCAAAACATAAATTCGGGTAAATCCAAAACCCGATGCTGTATTTATCCTGGGTGTCCTTGAACGGGAGCGATATCTTAGCGGCCAATCGATTTCGTCTGGCGATGCTTTTCAGTGAGTCAGAATCCTTCCATTTGGAGAAACGGGGAACACTGGTCGCCATTTTACTATGATTTGCGGCTATTTGCACACGGATTCTTCCTGAACGTACCCTAAAAACAAACCCAATCCTCTTAGGTAAGGTGAGTTACAAAATCCTTTTTCAATTGTATTTTCCTTTTAAATTAATTACGTAATTGTGTGGGGAATTGTGGGATGAATCATGATACAGTGTGATGCGGAGAAGCTGAGTTTTTGTCTTTTGATAATTTGATGGACATTTGGTAAATTATAAAAAGGAAAGCGAAATGTTGATGTCCTTTGAGAGGAATTCGAGGTTTTTTGGGAGGAGTGGTTTCTGATTTGAGTCGACCTCATCCCAAATTTAAATGTTGTTGTTGTTTTATTGGCAGAATTTGGTGTTCAAGGGGTTTTGGATTGATGCTTTGATTTCTTTTTTTAAATTAAATTTTTTAAATTTTTTAATTTTATGTTGCATAGCGTATTTGTCAAACTAGAGGCACGGGTTTTTATTAATTTTGGGAGTGCGTTTATTATTTTTGTAAATTTTTGTCACATAATCGAAAAAAATTTGTATCTAAATAATTAATTTTTTATCTAAATTTTGATAAAATTAATCAAAATCAATCTGTTTTTTGATTAAATTTACTAAATTTTGTAAAGTTTTCATTGCCCACTTAATTTCCCACTGTTTTGAATGAAAAAAAATTCAAAAACAATATTTCAAAATTAAGTTAAAAAAAAATTAAAAAATTAATGTTTTCACTATTTCATTCACTTATTACTTGTTTTTTTATTTTATAAAGTTTTAAACAAACTTCACAAATACGCCACTTTTTCCCTTTTCCACAATTTGCAACAATGTATTTCAAATTTTTCTAAATCTATCAGAAAACCAATTTTTATTTTCATCTCCAATTTCTTTCTCCTACAATAATTAATCCCAATTTTTTTCACCCATTTTCAACATTTCAAGGGGTTAATGGTTAGGGGTAACTCTTTGCCCCACTTTACAAACCCTTTAGGCCTATTCACCATAAAAATGTCTCGCTACACTTTAAAACTGCTTGGCTTTTGACCCTGAGGACCAATTCCATTTTTTATCTTAACCCTAAAACAAAATAAGAGACAATCTACATAGGAATTCCACCATCTTTTTTTTTTAAATTCAAAACACAAAAAAAAAATCATCTTCAGGTCAATGTGACACTTTTTTGACCCCTTTATTCCCCAAAACCCCTAAAATCACACTTAAACCTAAATTAAGCCTAAAACAAAACACAAGAGCATCACCTTGTAATCGAGTGGGCGTTTGACTGACCCCTGGTGGCATTTCAATGTCACGTCTCCAAAAAAAACAATGTCAAAACAAGAATAAAAGAGTTTTTAGGCCTACTTTTTAGCCCCAAAGTGACGCCATGATGGTCTGCTGACCTGAATTTGTGTTTGATGGCAACTAATTTAATTTATAGCGTTTATTTGGTATGAAAGAGACACGTAGCTTAGGGAAATTGATGTTTTTCGTGATCTGGCAGCCATTTTTTTTCTGTTTTGGTTTGAGGGTCAAGGTACGGTTTTGAGTTTTGGTTTTGACAGACGAGGGCCTCGTGGTGAGAAAATCTGATAAAATGTCAGTTTTTTGCTTCTGAACGTGGTTTTAGATTAAATGAAGACATTTGTATGATTAAAGTACGAATGCGGGAATTACAGAAATAGGCCTAAAAATAACAAGAAGCAGCGCCGCAGGTGGGATAAAATGGAAATTAGAAATTCTTTTATTAGATGTTTTTGTATTGGGAAATGAGATTTTAATTTTTTAGTAAGTAATGAAAAGTTAAATGGAAAAAGAAAAATAGACCTAAAGCGTCGTAGCAAAAAATTTGAAAAATTTCCACTTTTACACAATTTTCACTAAAAAATAAAATTTCCATCACTAAAATCCAATTTTTTTCACTCGAAACACCCAAAAAACACTAAAATTAGGCCTAACCCAAACAATTACAAACTTTTATTTACATTTTATAGTAGTTAATAACAGACCTAATAAGTCCAAGGTAAACACGAGTAAAAATCCTCCAAATGACATTCATTTACAGTCATTCATCATTCATCTACAATACACAGCCACCTATCGTCAAAACCAAAAAACATTTTTTTTTTCTAATTCACCAACTAATTACAATTTCAAATCGAAAAACAGGTTAAAATAAACAAAATCTGATTTGAAATTTGTCACGTAAATCGTGACGAACACAAACAGCCATTAATTTAGGCTTAAAAATTCCTTGACACGGGTTTATGGTCTCATTATGATGAAGAACGAGTGTGGAGAGATGCAGTTAGGCGGAAATCAATTGTAGGAATGATGACGTCATCCATCAGGCAGCCACGAGAGCGTGACGGTCGTTGTCTGTTTGATGGGAGTCCTTCGAAGGACGTTCGTTCATCTTTTGCCAACAGCGAGAATCGTGAGGTTAAATTGCATAATGAGACATAGAAATGTTTTGTTTATGCACTGTGAGTTGGAGATTTGAATATAGATGGCGCTGTGATGGTTTAAGTTTGATTTTGAAAGTAAAAGTTGAAGTTGATGAAATTGTGGAATTTATTTTGTGGTGTTTTTATTTTGGTGTTTTATGATGTCAGCATCACGCATGTTGGGGGTGGTGATTGTTAGAACTAGATAGAGACATCTAATGGTGATAATTTTAATTAAAAAAAGTGCCGTCTGGTAGTCATAATTTGAATTAAAAAATCCGACATTTTGGAGTTGAAGTTAGGATTTAAATTTAATGTTTTTTTTTAACTCATGAAAAGTGGTACGGTATTATATTAAAAAAAAAAATTAAACCAAGCTTCCAACAATTTTATTCATAATAAAAATATAATAAAACAATGCCAAACCACATCAACCACACAATAAACATTTAACTACACCACAATATCTCCATAAACAACAACAACAACAACTCTTGAACTTTTCTCACAGAAGACATTTGACTTGAAATTCATAGTCACATACTGTATGTATAAACTAACAACCCATAAGCTGCACTTTGACACTTGTAAACCCATAAATCCATTCAAAACAACCATTTCTGATTTCTAACATGGCAAACCTCAAAATTAAACATTTCAACACAAACCCCACATCTGATCTCATTTCACCTTACACAGCACCTTTAAACATCAAAATAAAAAAATAAAAAATTTCACCGAAGAGAGCCTTCACCTTGGCCGCCTACGACACGTTTTTCTCGGCCACGGGCGAAGGTCACCGCCGGTGCGGGGATCGAGCGCATTAAAGTAGGCCTATAAATGTCTTAAACACCTTCACTCTCTTCCGGAAACGTCTTTTCTGCGGGTAAATGACCAAGAAAACTGTCACATTTCCATTTATTCATAATCTAAACCAGAAATTACGACTCGGAGCAACCAGTATTTAAATTTGTCCGAATAAATCTTTGGGAACGAGGGATGATTTAGGCGTAATCCCAAAATCACCTGGTGGTGAATGGATTTTGTACGAAAAAATACCATTTTTCAACATTTTTAGTGAAAAAAATTACAAAATTTTCTATTTTTCACTTGAAAAATTAAATTTTATAATTTTTTGCGAAAAAAATGAAAAAAAATAAAATCCAAATTTGTTATTTTTCCGAATATTTTGTACGAAAAGATACCTTTTTGGTGAAAAATGACAAATTTCCCATTTTTTAGTTGAAAAGTTAAATTTTGTATTTTTTTTTTTTTTGCGAGTATAAAATTCATTTTTTTTTTTTTTTTTTTTTTTTTTACATTTTTTTGTCAAAAAAATTAATTTTTACTCTCTTTTAGTGTAAAATTCAAACTTTGGGTATTTTTCCTACATTTTGTTCGAAAAAATTAAAATTTTTCAACATTTTTACTATCTTTCTATTTAGTGTAAAATTACAAATATTTTTATTTTTTAAGTTAAAAAAAATCAAATTTCCATTATTTTTTTGTCAGAAAAACCAACTTATGTTGATTTTTGCACAGCAAAATTCCACATTATCAAAATCTGAATCTTCGAAGTAATAATTTCAAATTTTGACACCTGGTGTCACTTTCCTCATTAAATTAAAGTTTGAGTTTGTTTATTTTATCGATTTTTTATTTTTATCGTTTCTTATCGGTTCTCCATCTAACTACTTATGGACACCACATGTGGAATTCGTGGCGTGGCGACCTCTGTTGGTTGAATTGCTAATTCAATTACGAAGCATGAAGTTGCATTAGTTAGACTTTATCGCAGATCTAATCAGCATTTCGTCATTTTTTATTTTCAATGTGGTTAAATTGTGTTTTTAATTAGTGTTTGTGTTTACTTCCGGTTTGTTGTTGATGCAAAGATGAGATGTGGGAGGCCAAGTGGATCTAATTATTGCTTTTGTCTTCATTAGTGGTGTCAGACATTGTTTTTTTACTGTTTGTTTTTAGGTTTGAGGTAGAAAATGGAGGATTGTTTTTTGTGGTGGGTTTATGTTAGAGTGAATATAAATTTGTGGGTTTAAAGGGTTTAAGTAGGGTTTTGGTTGCAGTGAATTGAGGGTTTAACCAGCTGTTTCACTAACTTGACACCTGGTGATCAATGAGTGTACTTCTTTTGTGTTTAGGTCACAATGAGACAGGGAATGAGTATTATAACAAAAGGTTAAACTGGATATAATCTCCAGTTACACCCAATTTGTAAAAAAAAATTAAAAAATTATAAAAATTCAAAATTAACATTATAAACACAATCTTACCACCCCTAGTGTCAAAACCACTTACTAAACTACAAAAACGCAATGTTTTCAATAAAACCCATAAAAATCTAATGCTTTACCATCTCCTAGTGTCAAAACCAAGCACTAAAACATAAAAACAATGATACCAGTGGATTGCCACAGATAACTTTCATAATGACTCACCATAAAATACCCAATTTCTTACCAAACTCATATAATTCCAAAAATGGATCATAAACACTATACCCTAGTGTCAAAACCAGGCACTAAACCATAAAAATCATGATACCAATGTGTAAACCACATATAATTTTCAAAATTAATTCCTATAAATATCCATCTCTAAAAAAAAAAAACCATAAAAACCTAAAAAGGACATCACAAACTAACCTTACCACCCCCTAGTGTCAAAATTAGGCACTAAACAATAAAAACAATGATACCACAGATAACTTTCACAACAAAATTTAACCAATCTCACAAAACCCCCAACATGACATCATAAACACCACCCCTTTGGCCCCTAGTGTCAAAACCAGGCACTTATATCAAAACCCATCTCCCAACAAAAATTCCATTGTATTCGAATGAAAAGACCATCGATTTGTTTCATCCCCTTGCAACCCGGTGCAACCCCTGCTAGGTGCATCGAGTATCGATTCACAAACACCCGCTCACTCACTCACTTACCAACCCACCCACCCTCGGGCATGCGCAGAGTGGACCGGTCCGCCCCTGATGCAAGACAGAGAGCTTCTCGGCCTGGCGCTGTTTTCATTCGGTCGCGAGTCTCGAGTTGTGAGTTTGTGCTTTGAATGCGGCGTTGCAGGGCACCTGGAATCACTCTAAGACACCCATATGGGTTAGTTGCACGTGTGGTGGGAACCCCCAGACGCTGGCAGCTGGATAGCTGCGCGTCCCCACCATTTTGACGGTTTTTACACTGAAAGCGCCGCAATGGAGGTAGGTCTTTGCTCTCTGTGTTGATCGATTTGAGAATTCTAGGTTTACGTGGGGTTGTAGGGGTTTGAGGGGTGTTGGGGTGTTGGGAGGGGTTTTAGGTTTTTTTGGAAGGTTTGTGGGTTTTTTGGGAGTTTGGGAATATATTTTTGGTGTTTTGTGGTTTCTGGGAGTTTTGAAAGGTGTGGATATATACTGTAGTGTGTAAGGGTGTTTTGGGGTTTTTGGAGGTTTTGTGGTATTTATTTTTTTTGGGTTTTTTTAGAAGGGTTTTTGAAGGATTTGAGTTTTTTGGAAGGATTTGAGTTTGTTGATAAGTTTTTGGTTTTATGGTTTTTTGTACCGGTATTTGATTTTTTGGGGGTTTTTGAAGGGTTTTTTGGGAGTTTGGGAAGAGATTTGTGGTATTTTAGAGGTTTAAGGGTTTTGATAGGTGTGGATGTTTAGGGTTATTTTGGAGTTTTTTGGTTTTTTTTGGGAGTTTGGGAAGAGATTTGTGTGGTTTTTTTTAGGTTTTGATAGGTGTGGATGTTTAAGGTTTTTTGGGGTTTTGATGTTTTTTAACTTTTGGGTTTTTTTTTTAAAAAAGGATTGGGTAGGTTTTTAAAGGGTTTGGGTTTTTTAAAGGCATTGGGAGTTTTTGATAGGTGTGTAGGCGTGTTTTGAGGTTTTGGGTTTATGGGTTTTTAGTATTTCGATATTTTGCGTTTTTTGAAAGATTTGAATGTAGTTAAAGAGTTTGGGAGGTTTTGATAGGTGTATAGGGGTGTTTTAAGGTTTTAAGTTTTATGGGTTTTTTGGTGTTTTGATTTTTTGGATTCTTTGGAAGAGTTTGAGTGCTATTGAAGGGTTGGGTGCTTTTATAGAAGTGTAATGGGTTTTTGAAAGATGTTTTGGTTTTTTTTTTTTGAAGTTTCGGGGTTTTGAGGTTTTTTGGTGTTTTGATTATTTATGAGGAAGTTTGAGGGTTTAGGTCTTGGGGAAGTTTTAATGTTTTGATTTTTTTGGATTTCAATGAGTTTCAGAGATTTTAGATTTTTTTTTATGTTGCTGGAGGTTTTTGGTTTTTTTGTGAGTTTGTGATTGGTTTTGGGTTTTAGAGATACTGGTGGGGTTGTTTTGAAGAATTGAATTTTTTTTTTCGATTTTCTGACAATTTGGTGTTTTTGGATTGTTTTACATTTTTAGGGGCTTAGGACTGTTGAATTTTTTTGGATATGTTAATTTTTTGGGTTTTCATTTTGGGGAGTTTTGAGAATTTTATATTTTGTTAGATTTTTTTGCATTTTCGATATGTTGTTTTGAAAGTTTGGGTTTTTTTTATTTTTTTATTGGTATTTTGGAATTTTGAAAATGTGTTTTGGGTTTTGATAGATTTTTTATTTTGTTTTGATTATTTTAGGCGAATTTATTGTGATTAGTGTTTATGTCACGTTTTTATTTTATTTTTCATTACCTTGACCGAGTGTTTGATGTTGGGCTTGGATTTAGTTCACGTTGTGTCAATCTGTTTTTTTGCATTCGCTTAACCTTTGCTCGGTGAAAGGATGGATGAAATTGGTTTTTTTTTTTTTGGTACTCAGGTAAACTCGTGGGTCGAAGCTGCTCCACGACTTTCACCCTTCAGTTTCACTCGAGTTTAACATTTTTTCCATTAAACGAATAAATAAAATAAAATAAATTTTTAAAAAATTTCAATTTTTACTTCAATTAAAATTTTTAAAAAATTTCAGTTTTTACTTCACTTAAAATTTTTGAAAAATGTAAAACATCCAAAAAAAGAAAGAAGTTACTTTTTGCTTTTATTTTTTAAATTTCTTACTCAAAATCAAAAAATCAAATTTAAATTTCCAAAAATATGACGAATCAAATTAGGGTTCGGTATAAGTACTTTCGATGACCGGAAGTCGAGTTATTTTTAAAATATTTCAATTTTTGCTATTTTTCGAATTTTTTCTCAAAAACTACAAATTTGATGAATTTTCTGATAAAATCTTACCTCAAAAACCCCCCAAAAAAATCATAAATTATAATTCAAAATTATGCCACCAGGGGGAATTTCACGATTTTCACCCTTAGCGTGTTGTTAAAAATAGACTCGAATATAAAATGCAATGATTTCATGATTAGAGATGAAAAAGTGATGGCCGGAAGTGGAATATGAGTTAATTTATGTGGATTGTGTTTCTACAGTATTTCGCTTGGGAGTGGTAATGATAAATGATGGAACGATGGACTTTGTATTGAGGAATTTTGATGAGTAAGTTGTGTTAAGGGTCGTTTGAATGGGAAATTATGAGTTTGAAGGTTAATTAAGGATGGTTATGAAGTTTTTGTGAAGGTGGAATGAATGAAATGGAATTTACTAATGAAAAGTGAAAGTTATTTTGCTTTTTTTGAAAGCATTTTACATTGAGTTTAGTTTTCATAGGTTTTCTCAATAGGTGTTTTGTTTTTTTGATTTATTTTTTCTGTAATTCAGAAAATGTCAGAAATTTGATTCAAAAATTTAAAAATTCAAAAGAATTCAAAAATATTATTATTGGAAAATTTGACTTTTTTTGTTCAATTTAGGTAAAAAATAAAAGTTTTAAAAATTTATATTATTAAAACAAAATGAATTTAATCATTTAGTTAATTTTGTTCTTAAATGAAAAAATAAAATTGTTAAATTTTTGACCAATTTCTTCAATCTATCCAAAATTTATAAATAAAAGAAAAAATATAAAAATTAAAATAAAAATTCGAAATTTGAAAAAGAATCCAAAAAATTTAAGAAAATTTTAAACAACTTTAAAAAATTCAAAAATAGCAGTAAAAATTCATCAAAAAAAATTAAATTTAAAAATTTATTTAAAAAAAAAATGTACAGTATAACAAAATCAAATAAATCAACAAAAAAATCCAGTAAGTACAAAATTCAAACCAAAATTTAAAAAAAATAAAAAAACAAAAAAGCAAAACTTAAATGTCAGCAAACCAACTTTAAAAACTCATAACCAAACCTCATCTCATCTCAATCCCAACCCCATCACACCACACACGACGACCCAAATACTCAAAACACTGAAAAACACACCAAACTTTAATAAACTCAAAATTTATCACCACTGTCAAAAACAGACGTTTTTCAACTTTTTCATTTCTTCATTTCAGCTGGTGACATTTTGCACCACCAGTCTCCAGTTACCCAAAATGCCCGCTAGGCGGGGCACCAACGGCTGGTGCAGCTGTTTCAGTAACAACGAACCCCCCGAAATCACCTACAAAGTGGTCGAAAATGGAGGAACGGTCAATTTACAGGCCCTCACGCCCACTCAACCAATGCCGGACGAGGAAGAACTCAATGCCAAGTTTGCCGAACTCGTCGTAAGTATATTTTAAATGTAAAAAAATAAAAATAAATAAATAAAAATGAAAGTGGTCAATTCAAATTAGGGTTTGACTGATTTTGAAATTGGTATCAGCAATTGCCAATTAGCCGATATTTGGAAAAAATATAGAGTATATTGAATAATATTGGGTATATTGGGTTATATTCGGTATATTGGGTATTATTGGGTATTATTGTATATATTGGGTTATATTCGGTATATTAAATATTATTGAGGAAATTGGGGATTAAGTTTCACTGCCAATTACGGTACAAAAAAACATAATTTTCCATGTTGCACCAGACTTTTAACTCAACAACGTTCTAAATTGTAAAAATAATCATTATTAAAAACCTTTGCTCCTCTCACAGTTCCATAGCTACCACAAATGCAGAACCAGTTTTTAACCCACCAGAATCTAATTTGCAACATGTCTGTTATAAAAGCGGTTCATGGTCGATTTTAGTATTTTAAAAAACAGTCAATTGACAATTCCTCTTACCTCTTACAGTTATTTTAGGTGCGGCAAGTCTGAAGTGGCTTCTGTTGTTTTGTGTGTTCGCCATTTGCAATAGATGCAATACCAACGCCATCTGTTGGTGATTGCCAATACTAAAAGCCAACACTAGAACGCTGTAGGTGTTCCAAAGGGATGCTGGCTATTATTATAGAAACTATTGGGTGTTATTGGGTATATTGGGTTGTATTGGGTATTATTGGGTATATTGGGTTGTATTGGGTATATATATCGGCCGATATTTTTGGCTGCTGATCCCGATTTTATTTTAAAATGGTTTTGGTCACGTTTCATGATATCGGTCAAGCCCTACATTAAAGTGAAGTGACCAATCTTTAAATTCCCCTTTTCCCACAGAATCCAAAAATATACTTTTTTTTTTTAATTTTAACTTTTTTAAAGGACGAATTGGATTTGGCTGCACCCAAACGCGAAGCCATGTTCAATTTACCATCGGAGAAAAAATGGCAGATTTACTGTAGTCGCAAAAAGGTTTGAAACTACACAATTAAAGTGATAGTGTCACTAACAATTTTTTTTCTTTAAATTTTGGTGAAAATCAAATCTTCACCAAAATTGAAAAAACTCATAAATTTTTTTTTTGAGAAGTCATGACGTCATAGCAGAAGAGTGAGACTAATTAGCCTTGCCCATTGCTGCGTTTTCTAATTTCAATTAACCAACGCCATCTGTCGTTAAATTTTTAAGTAGACGCTGACTGCTGTAACGTCACAACCGAGAACGAGGTCGAGACTTTCATTTCGAACCAAACACATTTAACTTACAAATTTCAAATAAATTTCTGCAAAAAATTAAATTTCATGAATTAAACTATACATTTTTTAAACATTAATTTAAATATAAAAAAAAAAAAAATTCATGACACTATCACTTTAAAGTACGGTAATTGCTTTTGAAACTTTTCCCTTCTATTTTTAGGACGAACAAGAAACTTGCTCTACGAGTTTTCCTGATTATTACATCGAGAAAGTGAATGCCTTGTCTATGGTAGGTCATGATGACTGATCATGCGCAACGTGACTGATTTTTGCTGTTTTTTTTTTTTTTAGTTGTTGTTTCCCCGCGAGGAAGAGGAAGTGGCGGTTAGGACTAAGTTAATAGATGGGTTGAAAACGGCGTTGAGAACACAACCCAATAGGTTTGTTTGATTTTTTTTTTGGTTGTAATAAAGAAAGTTGGTTTAGACTTAGAGTTGATGATGAGCGCCATGTTTGGGATGGGAGATGAAGGGATGTTGTGATTGATTAGATTGTGTGGGAGGTTGAATGTGATTGGTTGGTTTGTAGATTTTTTTGTTTTGAATTGAATTCAAAATGGTAATTGAAATTTTTGAAAGATTGAAAAATTGAAAAATTTGAAGTTGTAAAGTAAAATAGTAAATTCTAAGATGCAAACAATTCAAAGACTCGGAAATTTTATATAAAAATTTAAAAATTTAAAATTGTCTAAAAATTAAATGATTTTAAAAATTGAAAAATTGAAAAATTCTAAGATTGTAAAATTCAATAATTAGCAAATTCAAAAAAATTTATAATTTAAAGGCAGTGAAATTTGAAATTCGATAATTTTTAAAATTATCGAATTTCAAATTTCACTGCCTTTAAATTATAAATTTTTTTGAATTCAAAAAATTCAATAATTTTAAAATTCAAAACATTCAATAATTTTAAAATTCAAAAAATTCAATAATTTTAAAATTCAGAAAACCACACAATTCAAATTAAATTAAACTAACCTAAACTTTTTTTTCCCTTTTTCTTATAGTTTTGTCATGAGGTTTATAGACTTAGACGGCCTATCATGCATCCTCAACTTCCTAGGCAACATGGACTACGAAACATGCCAGAGCAGCATCCACACTTCCATTATCGGATGTGTAAAAGCTCTCATGAACAATTCGGTAAATTAAATGAATTGCTCTAAAAAAATATACAAAATAATAATTCTACACAATTGTTGTTATTTTCTTGTTGTCTTATTCAGAATGGCCGCGCTCACGTATTGGCTCATCCGAACAGCATCAACACCATCGCTCAATCCCTCAACTCCGAAAACATCAAAACAAAAATCGCAGTTCTGGAAATTCTCGGCGCCGTTTGCCTCGTTCCTGGCGGCCATCGAAAAGTCCTCAATGCCATGCTTCATTATCAGAAGTTTGCGTGTGAGAGAACCAGGTTTCAGGTAAGAAACAAACAAAAGTTAACCAACTTCCGGTTCTAAAATTACATTTCCTACTTTTCCGGTTTAAGAAACTAAAAACTACCCACTTTTGGATCAAAATTATAAATTTTTGATTTTTTAGAAAATGAATTATTTGAACCGGAAGTAAGGAATTTGAATTTTCTTAAAACAGAAAATTGTAAAATTAATTTTATTACCCACTTCGGGTTCAAAAGAAAAAAATATTTTTCGATTTTAATCAAATAATTACCAACTTCCGGTTTAAAAACATTTCTTTTCCACTCTTTGAACCGGAAGTTAGAATTTACTACCCATTTCCGGTTCAAAAAGAACATTAATTTTTCACTTTTTAAAAAATTAATTATTTTGAACCGGAAGTAAATAATTTGAGTTTTTCTTATTACCAATTTCCAGTTCTAAAACAATGATTCATTTTCCAATTTTCAATTTAAAGAAAAAAAATCCTTATTTTCCTATTTTCCTATTTTCCAGACCATCATCAGCGATCTGGACAAAAGTACGGGAATTTACCGAGACGAAGTGAGTCTCAAAACGGCCGTAATGTCGTTCATCAACGCGGTTCTCAACTATGGTCCCGGACAAGTAACGAGATATACCGACAGAGAGCGCTCAATGAGATAAACGGATCTTTGTTTCAAGAATCCACCACGAGACGGCGCTTCTAACAGCAACCTTACACGTCGTTTTTTTACTCTTTATCTCGCACTAAAACCTCAACTTACTTGTTAAACGATAGAAATAGTCGTAAAACACAAAACTAAAGGTTTTCTTGCAAGATAAGAGCGAAAAACAACCTTAATAACAATACATTACCGCGGCGCTATCTGGTGGCGAATTGTGGAAACAGACGTTAATTCTCATTGCGTTAGAAAAGTAGTGATAAATGTTTGTTTTTAGGATCATTTGGAATTTCGTGTACATTTGCGATACGAGTTTCTGATGCTGGGCATTCAGCCCGTGATCGACAAACTGCGCAGTCACGAAAATTCAACTTTGGACAGGCATTTGGACTTTTTCGAAATGGTGCGCAACGAAGACGAGAAAGAAATAGCGCGACGGTTTAATCAGATTCACGTTGACACCAAAAGCGCCACGTCTATTTTCGAGGCGTTAAAGAAGAAAGTGAGCCACACTGCCGCTTATCCACATTTCATTTCATTGTTACAACATTTCCTTTTACTTCCATGTAAGTTTAATTTTTTTTTTTTATTTTTTTTGGTTAAAGGTCAACTGGTTTATTATTAAATATGATTTACAGACTCGTTAAAATTTGTAAAAAAAATGATCGAGAAAAGTGAATGTCTAAACTCAAATGGATTATGGAAACTGTTGCCATTTATGACGTCACAAAGTCCGCTGTCCTCGTAGCGGGAATTGCTCGCATTGATTTGGTCGTTTTTCCGCGACTGATCCGAGATTTAGTTCCGAAATTCTCTCGTGCGTCACAAACTCGGAAATCCCACAATTCATTTTTCTTATGATATTTATTCGATTTTTGTTTTTAAAACAAAATTTAGCGCATCGATAAACCATTTGTGTTGTGTAGATTCACATCTCATTTAATAATGAAACCAGTTTAGTTCATTTGATTTTTAAAAGTTGTCAAATTTTTATTTTTTTTTTATTTTATTTTTTTTTTGGTAGTAAATGGTAATGGTGGATGTCCACAACAATGGCTATTGAGTGATAGAATAGTGCAACAAGTGATATTGCAGACAGAAAATGGAGAGGATTTGGATTCAGCACCCATTAATATAAATGTGAAGGAAATTGTGCACTTGTAAGTTGCTTATACTATATAACTATAACCATCAGTGGTTAGCAGTGTTGAAAACAAAAAGCATTATCAAAAAAGTAGTGCGCTATTGCTATTGCTAAAATTGCTATTGAAAAAGTAGTGACTTTTATACTAATGCTATTTTAAACATTTGTCAATCTTGGTGGTCAGTTAATAAACCTTTATAATAGAAATCAATGGCCACACTGATAAATTAGAACACATAGCAACATCTAATCACAATCTTCATTTCACCAGATTAGCCAAAGAAGAAGAGTTGACAGCAGCTAGAGAAAAAGCAACCACATTAGAAAGAGAGAATTCCGACTTATCCAGCAAACTTGCCAAGAAAGAGCAAGAATGTGAAATAAAAAGTCAAGAAAAAGTAAACCACCAACTCATTCGACAATTCCCTCCATCATTTCATGCAATTCCTTGTGTCTTTTTGAT
The DNA here is from genome assembly GCA_034695745.1 of Geophilus truncorum. Lineage (NCBI taxonomy): Eukaryota > Metazoa > Arthropoda > Chilopoda > Geophilomorpha > Geophilidae > Geophilus > Geophilus truncorum. The sequence continues at coordinate 22,584 of JAQFZP010000479.1, forward strand.
CTCAGGAGGACGCGCAGTCATCACTGAACAAAGTGAAAGCAAAACTAGAGAAGGAAACTGTTGGTCACTTGGAGTCGCAGCAGAAGATAGCCGAGTTGGAATACAAAATAAACGAACTTGGTCAACAACTGAGTGGGGAGAAGATGGAACGAGTGAGGCTGGAGCAGTTGGTGCAAGCCGGAAGTTTACCCGACGATGCCAAAGCCGCTGGACTCATCACCATGAATTCCACGCCGTTGACCAATTCGGACGACGGTGGACGAAAGGGTCATCTGGCGAGCAAATCTTGTACTCAAAGCGTTAACTCTGTTTTACCATCGCCTCCTGGTCCACCACCACCACCTGCACCTGGTAAGGACTTAACGTGATAATAACGTGAACTCCGATGTAGCGTCATTTTTCAGCTGGTCTGAAAGACGATGCTACAATGGGATTTGACTATTTTTTATTACAAGATGTACAAACATTAGAGGTACCGGTAATAAAAATGTATTCAGTGGATTGATCAGGGAGGTTATAGGAATGAGAGAGCCATGTGACAGAGGAGGAAACCCCTATACCCTCCCTTTCTCCTCCCTAAAAGTGATCCCAAGTGCCCCTATAACTACTAATAGACATTTTAGTGTTTATATTAGGTTTAAGGTTCTGAATTTGTACTTACGGTACTTTTAAGCCTGATATTTGTATCTAAAGGTAAATTTCTTTTTACACCGGTTGGCGCTCCGTATCGTGCGCTGACGTCATAATCTGTACCGTATCCTGTGCAATACAGTTCATTTGATGACGTCAGCGCACGATACGAAGCGCCAACTGGTGTAAAAAGAAATTCACCTTAATTCAAGCCTTTTAGCATGTGAATATTGTTGTCAAATGCTTTCATTCTTGACGTCTCATTCTTTCTAATTGTCTCTTATAATGATGTGATGCATCAAATCTGTGACTATTGTTGAGAGTTTTCTTTGCAAATCTAAACACATTATTAAGCCAGTAAAGCTTTTGCTTTGCTCAGAGCAACATCTCTTGGTCTCTCTCTCTTTGCTTGTTCTTTCTGCTCTAATCCTTTTCTCATCTGCTAACTTAATCTTCTTAATGTTGTTTGGTTATGCTTTGAATCAAATTTGTTGGTCTTTGTTTTCCTTCTTTGACAATGCTTTTGTCGCCTTCTTTTCTTTGTTCACTTTCTTTGGCAACGCGTTTGTCACCTTTCTTTTCTTGGTTCTTTTTCTTTCCTTCTTGGGTAACTTAGGCTTCTTTTTTTTTTTCTTTGGTTTGTTTTTTCCCACTTCAGACAATTGGGATGAGATAGTACTAAAAGAAATAAATAAAGGATTGTTTATCCTTGAAATTACCCGAGACCAAAAAGTTATATCTCCTATTTTATTTTAATAGCATATATATACACATATATATGGGAAAAGAATCACGTATAAATCTCTAATATAGAACGCAATAAATCACGAAGAATAAATCCACATATCTTAACGGACTAGTTACATTTATTCAAAATAAGTACTAAAGTACTATTTTAGTAAAACTTAAAATCACACGATACGCAGGAAAAGCGAGTATCCTGTCACATGATCCAATGACATATTGCAATTTTCAAATATATCAGCCAATAGGAAAACACTTCTCATTTTCAAATATTAAATCAAGCAATACAAAATCAAACATAAATAATTCACAAATTCACAAATTAAACACTTCAATTAACATCAAACATTCAATTATAAAACTTTTACAATTAAATGAATAAACACTTAAAACATCAAATCAAATAATACACTGTTTAAATATTTCACGTACAACATATTTCGAACGTATATTTTCACGTGTTCTATAGGTCGAAAGATATTGTGAAAATACGAATCCGGATCTAGAAATATATCACAAAATTCTTCGATACCGGTATTGAAGAAGCTGTAATTAAATAAAAAATTAGTTGATTTTCAACTCCATTTACGTTTCTCTCAAAATTCCCACCTTTCTGTAACTTTTTAGTCAATTGATGATCGGTCACGTGCAAGTAGGACTTTTTGACCCAGTTTTTGTTGACTAATGCCTTTTTTTTAACTAAATTTAACAGACGATTGAGATCTTGGTCTGTTATGCCATCGAAAATAGACTTAAATTAAAAGGTCGAAAGTACCAAGATGGCGTATAAAATGCAGAATTGTCAAAAGCCTAAAATGTATATATTTTTACTTTTTTGGTGGTTATCATATACAGGTATTCAATAAATTGGTTCATTGAAGAAAAAGTTCTTTACCTTTCGAAGTACAATTTAGAACCTCTGCTAGTACCGGTATGGAAAGACGAAAGATACAAGACACTAGATGCGTTCAATCTCAGACGAAAAGTCACTTCTCTATTTATTTTTTTGTCTTTTTTGACTTTTCCAAGGCAGAAGTGACGTTTTTCGCGTCATGTTTTAGATAAGTGACTTTTCAAAATGTCAAAGCAGACAATTTTTGTCATCTCAAGTTGTCTTAACACTGAAATCAGGTCACAAGTGATAAAGTGAAAGAGAAGTAGAAGTTAAAGTGACTTTTCTGAGATTGAACGACTTAATGCTTCCACCTATTTCTCACATTTTGTTTTTAGAGTGCACCCCTGAAATTTAAGACTAAAATAATATTTGATGTAGTAATACAATTCGCAATACAAGGATATGGTATTAATGGTTTGACCGGGTCTTATCAACAGGTCCACCACCGATGCCATTCTCCGAACAGTCACAATCGGTGCCTAGGATGTCAGTACAAAAGAAGAACGTGCCCAAACCATCAAATCCACTCAAATCATTCAACTGGTCTAAGATTCCAGACTGCAAATTAGACGGAACTGTGTGGAACGACATGGACGATGCGAAGCTTTACAAAGTCATGGATTTGGACGACTTCGATCGAACTTTCTCCGCTTATCAAAGACAACTGGTAAATCAAAAAACTTAACACAAAAATCACTTTATGTCAATAAATTATTTATTTATGGAATTATTAGCAATCAATGATTGCTGCCCCCTGAAAATTTAGCATTGTAAAGGGGTGGTTCTAATACCTGAACGGGTTTATCCAAAGCTTGGGGTTTTACGTTGGATTTTTTCGTTGGTACTTTAAGGGTTAAATTTTATTTGTCTTTTCTTTCACTAGGATGGGTCAGTGGAAGACTTGAGAACCCTGGGCAAGAACAAAACCAAAGAATTCTCGGTGATCGATGGCCGCCGAGCTCAAAACTGCACCATTCTTTTATCGAAGCTAAAGATGAGCAACGAAGAAATATGCAAGGCAATTCTTGATATGGACAGCAAGAACCAATTGCCCAAAGACATGGTGGAACAGGTAAGAATTTGAAATATTTTTGTGTCAAAAGTTGTCACTGATTTTGTTGACATTTTGGAATAGCTGCTCAAATTTATACCTAGTCAGGAAGAAAAAGCTCTTCTGGATGACCATAGTTGTGAGATAGACCAAATGGCAAGAGCTGATCGATTTTTATACGAAATTAGCAGGTGGGTGATTTTAGCATTTAACAATGGCTATATGAAAACAATGTGCAACTTTGTCTATTTCATTTCTTTTTCAAGAATAAATCACTACGAACAAAAGTTACGCAGTTTATATTTTAAGAAAATCTTTACGGAACGAATACAGGAATGTCGTCCGAAAGTCGATGGTTAGTGCTAATTCTTGTTTTACAGTAGTTATCGAGTGTATTGATGATTTTCGGTATGTTTTAGCTGTTTTGGAAGCGTCTAAACAAGTACACAGGAGTAAACGACTCAAAAAACTACTCGAAGTTGTTCTCGCTTTTGGTAATTACATGAACCGGGGACAACGAGGAAACGCAGCGGGATTCAAGTTGGCCAGTTTGAATCGTTTAGCCGATACCAAATCGAGCATCAATCGCAACATCACGCTACTCCATTATCTGATCGATACGCTAGAAAAGAAAGTAAATAATTTATTTTTTTTCATTTTAGTTTAGGGTTTATCAATTAATGCTCCCATTACCAGTCATAGGTAAAAATATATTCTAGTAAATTCTGGCTAAATTTAGTGTAAAAAGATTATTAAGAATTTTTCTACCCCTTAAAATCCTATGAGACGTTTTTGGTTAGGCTTTCTGTTATAGCTAATGACGTAATGAGGGATTAAAAGTTTCAGTATGTAGCGATTTACTTTCACTATTCTTGCAACTCGGTTAATGGAAGGGTTAAAATGCTAGGCCACCTAGTGTTGAAATTTACAACTTAAAACCAACGATTTAAAAAAATTCTTAAATCAATGTGAATCAAATGCGAGTCAAAACCACCAATTTTCATTACTTCATTTTTTAGGGATAAATTTTGACACTAGGTGGCGGAGCAATTCGAATTAACATGATTTTGACTAGTTCAAATAACTAATACTAATTATTTGTTAGTTTAAAGACACACTTAAGTTGGAAGAAGATTTGACTCATGTGAGACAAGCAGCTAAAGTCAAGTAAATATTTCCAACATTTTGATTTTTTTCTTTACCATATCTTTCAATTCTTTGGTGTTTTTTTTCTCAAGTCTTTCTGACATGGAAAAGGATATCAATGTATTGAAGACCGGTCTTCAAGAAGTTGAAAAGGTATTTTTAGATGACAGTTTGTAAATAATATTTTTATATATGAGAATTTGTTTGTGTTTATTAGGAGCTGGAATACCACCGGAAACAGCCTTATGTCAGTGGAGACCGATTCGTGCCAGTGATGAAAGAGTTTATCACAACTGCCACATACAAGTTTTCAGAATTGGAAGATCACTTTTCAGATATGAAATCAAGAGTAAGTTGCCATTTTGTTTTTACAGCTCAACATATGAGGTAATGTAAGAAAATAAGAATCTTGAGATATAAGTGTAAAACAATGCATGGGAATAGTGAAGTGGTTTTGAAGGTTTTAATAATATTTTTTAGCAATGAAAACATGAATAGAAAACTTATAGTAGGGGTCACTACAATGTTATAAATTTTATCATCATTATTGCAAAAGCAACTAACAAACAAAAAATGTATAAGAATAAGAATAAGAATAAGAATGAGAAGTGGTTATAAAGTTAAAGTCCCTTGCAACAATAATGGTGAGAATAATGCTAATAGTCATTGATAATGTATGCCAGTAATCTATTGTTGCAAAAGCAATGTAAGTGACAGTTTTCAAACAATCAGTGGTTGTTGAAGATCTTTATATTGTTAAAACAACTTTATAATAATACCACAATTGTTTCAAATGGTTGTAATTTTAAAACAATACCAGAACCGACATGAATAATGCTCAAAAATATGAACAATACACAAAATAAACCTTATTCAACAATACACAATTTCTGTTACAAAAAATATTTGTAATTATTGCAATTTTAAAACAATGTACCAGAGTCTACAACACTACTGTTCAAAAAATATCAACATTACCACAAAATAACCATTACTTCAACAACACACAATTACAGTGGAACCCCGATATAACGAACTCTGATATAGCGAACTCTGATATAGCGTAAACCCTTCTATAACGTCATTTTTATTTCTCCCCAACATAGCATTGGCTTTTTAAAATTTGATCGCTTATAGCGTGAACCTCTCTGTAGCGTCATTTTTCAGCCGACGAATGACGTTATATCGGGGTGCCACTGTGCTTTTTTTATAAAAACACTTTTTGACTCAAACTTCTCTTTTTGCCAACAGTTCGAGCGCGTAATCCGCATGTTCGGCGAAGACACGCACATAACCCAACCGGACGAATTCTTCGCCATATTCGACGCATTCCTCACATGTTTCCACGAAGCTCGCGTCGACAACGAGAACTTGAAACGCCGCAAAGAAGACGAAGAGCGTCGTGCAAAGCAAGAAGCCGAAGTAAGACTAAACTCTGCTAAGCGATTAACCTCGGCTTAAACGTAAAATCCGGTGATGGGTATCAAAAAATAACTTAATAACCCTTTAACAAAATTTCAAAAAATTTCAAAAAAAAATTTCAAAATTTTTTTTAAAAAAATTGACCTAGCGGCAAAATTTTGTACTTTTATATATTATATAATATAATATAATAATAAGCCTAACTAATGTTTTATGGAGGCAAAAAATGTAAATAAGAAACGAACTGACGCTCGACCAATTCATCCTCAGCTAAAGAAGCGACATCAAGAGGACAAGTCTAACGGGTCAGTGGTGAAGGTGAAAAACGGCGTGGTCAGCAACGGATACTCAGTGAAAAACGGCAGACGCGCCGTCGGAGTTGGCGGCGATGACAAGGGAGAGTTTGACGACTTGATTTCGGCGCTGCGGACTGGAGACGTGTTTGGCGAGGACATGGCCAAGCTCAAGCGCAACAGACGACGGGTCAACGCCGGACACTCGCCGCCGACCACTCTGGCGGTGCGCGAGTCCAGTAGAGAGAGGGAAGTGATTACTTCCAAATTCCGCTTCCTCAAGTGAAAATTCGACGAGAGACAGATTGGTGAGAATGATGCACTGTGGGTCTAAAGGGGTGAATGGTGGCTTGCCTTATGTGTTTTGTAGCATGGAGTTGATGACGTCACTGCATTTATTTTGCTTTTTTTTTTGTTTGGGTTTTTCAGGATGTCACGTTGCACTGAATACATGATAGAGAATACAGTCGAGTTTGATTATACACTCGAACCCCGTTATAACGAAGCTCAGGAGACAGAAAAATTCGTTCCTTATAACGATGATTTCGTTATATCGAGACAAATTAGTACACGAGTGATATAGATGGGGATTTGAAAATCGATCGTTATAACGAGGCTTTCGTTGTAAGCGACTTCGTTATAACGAGGTTCGACTCTTAACAGCTATGGATGGATAAGGAAAATAATGTGGGATTTAGAAAATGGCTCTTATAAAACGATTACTTTTTACTCCTGTGTTGTTATAAACAGACTCGACTGAATCTATTTTTTACCGAATAATTTCGAAAGGTTTTATTTTCAGTTTCACCAGTTTAATTCGCAATTGTAATAACGTGATTTACGAGCGACCAATTTGTTGATTTTGGACTTTTTTCTAACGTTTTCAAACGCTTCAGTGCTACGAATGTCAAAAAAGCCAAATGTTGCAAATTCAACTGAATAGTTCAAAATCGACCAAATACCGAACATTCAATGCACCTCTAATTACAGCAAAATTGCTGACCGGTGTAAACTGGTAAAACCGGGTATAATCGACTGTCGAATAGAATAATAATTCATTCCTAGACAATTCGCATTGCACAGGTGCAACGTTCGGTAAAACAACAGTCACGTTAATTTCTTCTTGCGTTTTATGACATTTGGAGAATTCGACGGCTGTAACATGAGAAAAAAAAATCCAATTGGTGATTCCAGATAACAAAATCTTTCAAATGACTAATTATCCAACATTATATTTGTTCGGTAAAAAGCAAATATTTTTTTTACACGTAAAAACGTGATTTGAAACTGCATTTCATCTGCAACATCTTCAACAACTTTTGTATGGCATCCTGAAAACTAGGGCTTGACCGAGATCATGAAAACAGGAAATTGGCCGATATCCGATATTGCAGATAAAAAAAATCAGTCAATAAAAATTTTTAAAAGATTTTACAAAAATTTTAATTTTTAACAGCAGACGTATTATAAAGGTAAAAATTTGATCATGTTTATACTAAGTTTTCTATGTAAACCTAGGCAAAACGTGACCAAAATCGACAGCCAAAATATCAGTCGATACCGATACGAATTTCAAAATCGGTCAAGCCCTACTGAAAACCAACAATTGCACTTATAAAAACTCCCGTTGCAACTTTCGTAACGATGATGCGCCGAGCAGTCGTGTTCACATATCTTCGTGGCCTCAAACTTTCACTTTAAAAAAAAAAAAAAAAAGTCAGAAATGCTCATTTACATCATCAGCACGTGTTGTAAAAAAAAATTTCAAAAATTCAAAAAATCCAAAAAAAAATTTCAAAAAACTCCCACCAGGGCACTTCTACTCGTGATACGCCATTTCCCATAATGCCCTGTGCTCAGTTAGTGACTGCAGTTTCGAAAAACTAACGAAAAATTAAGAAAAAAAATAGTACTAAAAAAAAAAAATATTAGTTAATATATTTTTTTCCTTGCGTACATTCTTGTATTATTTTGTACAGTTTGTGTACATTTTTTAAAAAAAATTTATTTCTATAGCGAGACTTATGCTACTTTACGAGCTTTTTTTTATTGTAAAATGGTTTTTTATAACTTTTTTTTTTGTAAAGTTGCCGTGTTTTTTAAGCGTTTCCCCACTTTGAGCGAAATTTAATTTTTAATACCGAATTTCGACGCTAGAGGGCGAAGCGCTTTGCTTTAACAGGCAGCATAATTCATGTGTCAGTGGTTTTCTTTTATTTTTCCACGTTATTTTAAAATGTTTCATCAAAAGTCGAAAATAAAACAGAACTGACGTGAAATTGAACGAAATTAACTCAATCGCGGCGTCTCTTTTTATCCGACCGATCGTAGTCTCTGGACGAGCCCGATCGCTTGTCGCCTTGATCGCTGGGTCGTTTGTTGGCTTTTTTCGCTTCTGTTAAAAATTTGTCGAGACCGAAGGGATCTTCTTCTTCTTCTCGACGCTCGAATTGGACCGGTCCCTCGCGACGGGCCGATCGGTCGGTGCCGGAGAACTCCTTGTCGGGAACGAATCTAAAAACGAAGGAAAGGAGAGTTAAGTTTTTGGGTATTTTTTTTTTTTTAATGTTTGGGGGTGGTAATATGATGACGTAATGTTTAAATGTTGATTTTAGGCCTTTTTATGATTGAAAATAGGGTTTTTAGTGGAAATTAAATTTTTTTTAAAAAGAAATGCAAGAAAATTTGGGTAAAATTCATCAGTTAATCAAATTTTTGAATTAAAAGAAAAATAATAATTTTCTCAATTTTTTAAAAAAATAACCAAAATAAAACTCGAATTCAACATTTCAAACATTTTCTGATTTTTCAGCGACGAAAAACTCAAAACAAATCTTTATTATCGATCATTTAAGCCAGGTCGAATTTTATCATTACGCCTTTCCTAGCTTCCACCAGAAATCCAACCAGGCTTAAACAATCGATAAAAAAAAATTATTTTACATTTTCCATCGCCTCAAAACAAAAAATCGCGACGTCTCTACACTTTATCCTTCTCACCACCATCAAAACCAAAACATACCTGCTTGTCTTGGTCAACTTCTCCAATTCATCACCCCCGTACGTCTCCTTATCGATATTCTTCGACGGTCGATACAACGATTGATGCACCGCAGCCCCGGATCTCCACGGCTTATCGTAAACGTTATAATTATCCTCGTCTCCAAATCCACTATCCATTCCCTAAAAAAAATAAAAATAAATAAATAAATAAATAAAATAAATTTAATTTACCAAAAAAATTAAAGATTAAATGATCTGAACTGGTTTAATATTAAATGTCACTCTACACATCACAAACAATAATTAATCAACCCCAAATTGTTTTTTAAATTCAGTAAAAAAAAAAAAATATGAATGTCAAAGAAAAATGAATTCTGGGAATTCCGAGTTTGTGACGTCACATATCATAATTCATTTTCCTTTTGACATTCACTTTTCGCGATCGTTGTTTACAAATTTTAACGTGTCTGTAACTCGGCGACGATTAATTATTGTTTTTGACGAGTAGTTTCATATTTAATAATAAACAAAATGTCACCTTTGATTGATTGAACAACCGCTGGTCATATTGCATCTCTTGCTGCTGTCCACTCCTTGGATTCGGCACCCCGAGTGCAATTTGCTCGCTGATATCTCTCTCTCTCTGTCTCTCCAACTTTGATCTCTTTTCCGGCGCCGCTCTTTGTAAATTGCGCTCCCTCTGGCGGTCCTTGTGTCGTTCGTAACGCATTTGATCGCGTTCCTTGGCTTCGTCGTCTCTGTCTGCGACTTGCGATCTGATCCCAGCTCTTTCCTCGCGAGCTTTTTGCGCCAGCTGGCGGAGGTTTTCTTCTTTCCTCTCTTTTTCCTTCTTGGCGAGAGATTTCTCCATCTGCGCGCGCATCTCGACGGCTTCTCGCGCTTTTCTGTCGGCGATGTACAGGGCTTCGGCGAGTTTGGCGAAGTTTTCGTTGATGTGGACTTGTTGCAGTCCACGTCCATCAGCTGCGAGGCGTTTGTCGAGAGGTATTGTAAAACCCTGGAAAAATAATAACATGATTAATTTCGTGGAAATTTAAGGTAAAATTAAATTTTAAGGTTAAAATAGGATTTGAGTTTGATTTGTTTGTTTGAAGTAAAAAAAACAAAACTAGTAAAATTGTTAAATTGTTGTTGTTGACTAAAAATTAAATATTTAGATAAATTTTAAAAATTTGTATAAAAAATATTTTTTTACTCTTAAACTTAAAAAATCTAATTTTCACTTTAAATTTAATTTTTTTTAAAAAACCAAAATTCAATTTCAAAACAAAACTTCTATAAACCTTTGCGTTCTTCCAATTTGAAATACACGGAGGAATTTTCCATTCTTGTTGTTCTTTGACCGTCACTTTTCTAGTTGGCGAATGCATCACGGGAGCCGGTGGTGATGGCGGACCTCGAGGAATTTTCTTGTTAATTTTGAATTTTGGCGGCTCCATGGGATCTCTCTGTATCTCCACCATGCGAATAACTCTTTGCTTGGCTCCAGAGTTAAAAGCGACACCTTGTTGCGATGGCGTGTACCTAAAAACATTAAAAAATAATTAAATAAATTTGAATTATTTTTCAATTTTAATTTATTTTACCGGATGTACTGCGCCGGAAGTGCTTTGTCAGCGGCTCTCACGGGCATCGCAGCGGCAATTTTATTGTGAGTGATTTTTTCGAGCGCCATGCGTGTTTTTTCGGTCAACTAAAATAGAAAAAATAAAATAAAAATTTAAATCGATTAAAATAATTTTTAAAAAATATTCAAATTTTGGTTTTATACCTCTTCCACTTCGTCTTCATTCGGTTTCTGCAATTCAGAATCATCTTCAGTCACCTCCGATGGCAAAAGATCGGTGAATTTGGAGAAAACGACCTAAAAAATTAAAGAAATAAAATAAATAAACAAAATTTTATATAAAAATTCAAAGTTTTACGTGTAGAAATCCACATTTTTAATCCAAAAATCGAATTTTTAACATTAAAATCAAATAAAAACCAACAACTTTCTAAAAAATTCAACATTAACTAACCAAAAAACAAATTTGTAACATAAAACTTGAATAAAAATAAACATTTCTCAACTCAAAACCAAATTTCCACACAAATAATTCACTCATCACTCAAAATCATAACATTACCCTATCTTTGCTGTGTCCCTGTCGTGCTAACACATCATATTTAATCTTTCCTTGAGCATCCAACTGCACTGCAACCGCATTCGACGACGCTGAATCCTTTTTCCCCATTCCCAATGGATACTGAACCGTTTGGATCTCGGGATAAGCGCCGCCATCGCCGAAATCTTCTGTGATTCGTGGAATCCATTCTTTGCGGTTCCCGTACGGAGGAATCACACGTTTCGCAGACACAATTGCAGTCTGAAAATATTTCATTTTTATTAGATTTAACTTTATTTAATGTGTATTTAAATGTTACCTGCTTCTTGGCTCTCTGTGGTGGGATTTCATCCTTTCTGTCGTAAGTTGGTTGCGATGGCGCGGGAAGTAAACTGAATTTTAAAGAAAAGAATGAGTATTATGTAAGTAAGATTTGGTAGATTTGTTAAGTGTAATGTAGATTTAATATTTATCGTTAAATTTTGACTAAGTTTAACATGATTCTAGAGTTTTTAGACAATTTTGTGCGAGAAACCTGTGAAACTTACCTTCGTAAAGACGCCATTTGCACG
>JAQFZP010000480.1:0-34463 GCA_034695745.1 Geophilus truncorum
GAATAAATTAGAAATTTGTGCTGGTAGTAAGCGACATCTGGTGGTATTTTTGATAATTAGTTTGAAGGATTTTTATGGGTTTATCCATTTGGAGTAATAGAAAAGTTAGAAGTTGGAAATAAATGAAACTTCGTTTACAAACAATATTTTTTTATTACTCTTATTATCATAATTAATTTTAGACACACAAAGTGAGCCTTTGAAAAAATTTTTGAACTTTTTTTTAAAAATATAACTTATTTTTTTTAGGACAGATTATGGAGGTGCTGAAATAGACTAGGCTGATACACTGGATTTGTTTAATCTGATTAAAAATTCGGGATTAATAAAAAACAAAAAAAATAAAAATAAAATAAAATAAAATAAAATAAAAAATCAACTTCATCAAATTACATTTAAAAGCAAAAAATTAAATCCCAAATTTTAAACAGTTTGAAATTAAATAAAGGAAAAAAATAACAAACAATAAAAAATAAAACAAAACAAAACAGAAATAAATAAGAAAAGAAGGAAAAAAAGCTGACTCCATACAGAATTCAAAGTATAAACCTGATCTTTGGTTTGTTATTTTAAAATATTACATTTTGAAATGCTATTGTTCGTGTGTAAAAGCTTAGAATTGTACTATTGATATTAAATTGAATAAAATGTTATTTGAACATGGAATAAACAGTCTTGATATGAAAACATGAATTATTTTTCAACCGTATTAAGTACATTACAATAAAGGAACTATCCTTGATTAAAAAGTTCCCAAATTTAAGCACAAATTAAAATTAAACATTCATTTTTAGCTGCAATTAATTTCTTAAATAAAAGCCAACAGAGCATGCGCAACAGCACACGCCATCTATTAACTGAATTTGTAATTCTAGGAACAGCAATTCATCGTTAAAAAAATATCCCAGTTCAAAAGAAATGCTTTAAAAAATACAAAAATTAGTTTAGCAGAGAAAAGTAGTTGAAGACAGAGAAGAGATAAAAACAAAAGTATTTTTTTTTTTTAAAAAGTTAAATTTGTATTTTTTTCCTATAAGTAAATAATAAATAAGGCAATCTTCCTCTCCTTTTCAAAAAATGGAAATCGCATTCAAAAATCTATGTACAATATCTACAAAATTCATCATTTCAAGAGAATTTTTAAAAAAAAGTTGCACAACACAAAATTCCACCCTCAGTTAGTGCCAAAATGAGCAGACATCAAGGAAAAAAGTTGGCAAAAAAAAAAAAAAAAAAAAACTTAGAAATAAAATGAAAAAACTACTTGAGGGAATGTTAAGTAGAGTTAAATTCGTTGAAACAGAGGCAGTTTGGCTAAAACCAGACGGAAATTCTTTCCTATTTTCGACTTTCGGCAAACCAAACACGAAAAATGTTAAAAATCGAATCGGAAAAATCAAAAAGGAATGTTAATTTTATGCATTGTATGTTGCAAAAAAAGAAGAATTGCAATAAATTAGTAAATAAAGCAATCAAATCAAATTCAATTCAATTTTCAGAACCAAAAATAACACAAAAAAAAAAAAATGCACCAAAAAAACCATTTTCACTTGACTTTTTTTTTTGTTTTGTTTTCTAAATTCATCCTTTGACCTGAGTCTTCGTCGTGCAAGTTGACGTACTGTAGAATTTTCACAAAAAATTTTCGACCAGCTGACCAGCCAGCTACCAAAAAAATATTTTTACATTCATCCGGGCATTTTTGTATTTTGTATAGAAACAACATCTTCGCTTAAAAATACTCGGCAAAGATAAAAAATTCTCACATACCGAAATTTTTTTTTTTTTTTTTTAAATTTAAAAAATTCGGAAAAATAATAAAAATAACGTTGTGGGTGGTGATTCGGGGAAAAGAGGAGGTCAACACATGCGCCCAACAAAAACACGCCTCACAAAAGTTTTTTTTTTCTATCCATGAGAGGAAAAATTGTCCGTCGTAATAAGCAGCCATCGAGAATATGTACAGAGTTCACTACACTCAGCATCGTGTCCATTTTCACGGCAATTGATAGGTGTTTTCCCACTTTTTTTAAAATAATTTCTTCCACTGTCATTTGTCCACTGATCCCATCCCACTTGTCGGATGCAGTAGATGATGGCTGGGAGGTGTAGAGGGCGAGGCGCATGCTCTCAGCTCGCCGCTTTCCACATCATCCTGTTAAATAAAGACAAGAAAAATAATTAGAAATAAAAAATTTTCAACGTTTTACCATATTAATCTAGCACCCGTTAAAGTTTGCGAATAAAACCATCTGCTGGTCAGTTGCAGCTGCTTCGCTAACCTCGCTTAATTACACCAATTAATTCCCTCTACCGTGAACTCGACACTCATCGTTCTTTCCCATCACTCATCGCGTTTTTTATTCCGTTCAAATTGAATTTTTATTTCAAATTTAACGGCAGTTTATATCAACTTTTATCTGTTTTCAATTTGATTTTTTCCCGCTAGATGGTGCCACCGCGTGTTGCGCTTCAACTTACCCTAGATTTGGGATAAATGTCCAGGTGTATATCTGAGCTGTCACGAGCCCTGAAAGGTGACCAACGGTCAGAATCGGGTTCGTCACGAGCCGTCGTTGTCGCACTAGATTTCGAACTTTTTCTCCGTCTTCTAAACAAGATTAAAAAATAATTTTTAATTTTTATGCCTAACATTTAAAAAAAAAAATAAAAATAAATTTACCTGCTACTAACGTATACATAAATTGCTATAGACATGATGAAGATGAGCAAAATGGCCAGCACAACGCCACCTGCAATGCTGGCTGTCTCGATCATCACATTTTCACGATTCACTATTTAAAAAAAAAAAAAAAAAAAATTAATAAACAAAACAATTCTTTCAAAGTTACTAAGAAATTTTTTTTCCCCTTCTAACCATATTCCCATATAACTTTGACGGACCCACCCTTAACGAGGTAAAAATCAATAACAACAAAAAAAAGGGGCGGTGAACGACTGCCAATTACATTAAAAGCCCTTCAACAAAAAAGACGTTAAAAAAAAAACTTACACAGGTAGGAACCATCAGGGTCCTTGAATTCACACCGGGGACCCGTGAATCCATCTGTACACCTATAAAAAAAAAATTTTTTAATTTAGTTTACTCTTATTTTCGAGTTGCTCGCGCATGCGCATCACATTTTATTTCATTTAAAATTATTATTTAAAAAAAAAAAAAAAAAAAATCTGGCATTGCCAAGTGAATTGAATTTGCGAGTCTAGTCGTCAAGTCGCATTTCCGCTTTGAGCAAGTTCAAAGCCCAGCCAAAAAGCAAAGCGAGCGCCGCAGCCAGAGCCGAGCCACACAGGATGGCAGAAATCATTTGTGACTGCTCGAACGGCATGAGTGAGTGCGCAAAATGAATCAAACGACTCATTCGTCCTTGCACACATCCTATTACGAGTCCGCGCACAAAAACATTCCACAAAAATCACCCGAACCCCACAATTTCGCTCGGGCCGAGCCAAAGGCGAAAGCAAACTGGATCGACCAGTTCAAAGAGTCCGTCGCCGCGCCGAAACCGTGCCTCGTTTTATTTTCCCACACTTAAAAAAAAAAGTCCCCCATAATCTCTCCGACGCATGCTCAAACGCGTGATATTCATTTATAATCGTGGATGTCGAGTTCCACTCCACCGGAGCGGGGGAGGGGGAGGGGGTTGAGCACGTGCTGCTTACCGAGTACCGACAGCCATTGGGCGATGAGGTCGCGTGCCACGGCTCATCTTTTCCGCTCCAGCGCGCACGAACGACAGAACGGAAGCGACAAACCAGTAGCCACGAGCTCGTCTCGCCAGGCCCCTCAAGGCGCACTCGTTCATAAGTTCATACTTGCTAGTTTTTGTTCGCTTTTTTTTTCCTTTCGGGGATTTTGATGATTGGTGCCAGATGAAGTGCACGCGCCATGTTACGCATCACTTTGCCACTAAATAGTTCAACATTTGTCTTATTTTTTTTCTGTGTGCGTGTGTGGTGAAACGGCAGACGTTGAAAAGTCATTTTTTTCGGGTGAGGAAGGGGTTGGGAGTGATTTCTGAACTACAGTAATTCTAAATCTAAAAAAGTTGAATTTAAAAATCAACGCCACCTGGTGGCAATTGATGAAGTCTATATTTACTCGTTTGTAATTCTAGTTCTAATTTCCCTTATTATCGCAAGATGGCGCTTGATTTAATAGAATTTAATAGAATAAAAAAAATGAAAAAAATTACTTACTCGCAATTATAGAGGACGGAATTTTCGATTTTTACGGTAAAGCACCGCGCATTATTTAGGCAGTAGTGCGTCTGGTACTCTTTTGGACATTCGAACGTGGGGAATGTGATATTAGGCCTCGTACTCTGTGAAGGCGGACGAGGTTTAGGCGTTGAACGGGAAGAACATGCCCCTGAAAATGAACAAACAAAATAAAATAAAATTAATAACACTCATTTATAACTGTATCACAATATAAAAATAAAAGGTTAAGACACATACAGAAAAAAAAAAAAAAAAAATTGGCGCTCGACATTGACCATCTGGTTATGCAAATGGTAAACTCATATAAAATTACTGTTATTTTTGCACGGGGCACGCGCCTTTGTGACATGTGGGGAGCTCGAACGAGTTTTTCCGCAAAAAAATTACAGGTGTTAAGGGTAACGGGGAGGAAATCGGGCTAATTTCACTTCATTGATCATTTTTTCATCTCTCCGCTCTTTACCCCACCTCAGAACGAAAACACACACCAATCACCGGCTTGTATACACTTTTTAAAAATATACATCGACGACGACATTTCTCCCATCTGTCTGAGAGGGTGAGTTTTCTCGGTCCATTATGCCAGGTGTTGTGTGTTTGGTCAACCCCCTTGCCTCGCATACCCCCCACCCATACCCCCGACTGCATCAACCTACCAGATGGCTATAAACCCCCACCACTAAAATTATTATTACAATAACAACAACTAACAACTACCTTCGGACGCCATTTTCAATCTTTTTATTATTATTAAATTTCTTAATTTTTATCTTCACAAAAAAAAATTATTTATAAAAACTTATAAATAGAATTCATCATCTCACACCTCCACAAGAAAAAAAATTCAACATTTAGGCCTTAAAAAAAAAAAAAAAAAAAAAAAAAATTTTTTGGACAATGACATCACGATTGTCAAAATTCATGTCTTGCCAACTTCCTGTAGCTGGGGCCTCACCCTGGATGGGAGTTTTATAGAATTTGATTCGACTGACTCATACAAGTGGACGAACGAAAAGTATTATTATTCTCCCATGTCATGTCCTAGTTTGGAAAGTGCCGCAACCTTGGGTCTTTTAGTTTCCTTTGCCCCATTATACAATCGCAAGCGATGATTGCCGTCTGATTAGAGGGGGTGGGTGGGTGGTGGTGGTGGTGGTGGTGGTGGTGGTGATGGTAGATCTTTTTATCATTAGACACACTCATCAAGCACAATTATTCTGCGTCTGCAACACAACTTAACACTTGATCTTCTAATAGGAACAAATGAGGGAAGTTAATTAAACAGGAAGAAGCATTGCGGAGTGTTGTGATTATGATGTCATCGCTGTGCATTAAGTGGTGGGTTGTATGAAATCGAGTGAATTGTAGGGTCTCGACATTTCGCATTTAACGAGAAGTTATTTTTAAGTTTCAGTATAATTGCTTTAAAAATGTTCAAATTATTGAAATGGTGAAAATTGCTGAAAAGTGGTTGAAATTGATCTAAATCGATCAGAAAATTTGCAAAATTAGTTTACAATTGCAAAAACGGCATAAACAACAGTAAATCCCCAATAAAACAACCACCTGCCTGTGTAAAAAAAAAAAAAAAAAAAATACAACAGAGACAAAAAACAAAAGATGAAATTTTTTTTCAAGACCAAAGCAAAGCAAAGGAAACTGAATCCGATGAAAAAACGAAAACTAAACGTTTCTAAATAGGACCCACCAAGCAGCGAGCTGGCATTTATTTTTACAACCTCTTTGCCTTCTGGTTACGGCTAAAACCACTCGAGTAGAGTAAGCAAACAACACCAACAAATTGCAACTATAATGTAATGTGTCCGCAAGAAAAGGGGTAAAACTGGCGAGTTTTATAGAGAGAAAATGAAGACAATCGGAGTAAAATTGGGCACAAATGCACCCGCCGTGGGGTTGAAGAGTGAATGGCAAAAGTGAGTGGAGGGAGCCGTGAATGAGTGCCCCCTGAGAGCTTTACCAGCTGGGCCGACGAAATTCATGAATGGGGACAATGTCGGCTCGACCAGCTGGAGTTTGGATTCCTCCACATGCAAGCCCGCACGCGCCTTCATGAATACTTCGTCACGCTTATGGCCCCGGGACAAATGTCCGACATTTTTTGCTCCCTGTCTTGTAGCCCGAGGTAGGGCAAAAAGAAAAAAAAAATTTACCGCTTTATTTTTATACCAAAATCCAGCTTCTAGTGATGATGAAATTTGTCATTTAATAAACATGACTGTTGTTGCCGCAAACAAAATCATCGTTTAGCTATTCTTATTTCTAACAGCAATGTAACCTTAGCAACTAACAACAATCATCATATAATAATATAATAAATAACAATACAATTAATTTAAATACAAATAACAGATGGCGCCACAACAATGACAACACAGTTATTTGGAAATTCAATTCAATGTTTCAATGTTTTAATTCGTTTCTTTCTAATCCTTTCCTTGTCTCGTCTCGACACACGACCACAATCACTTCCTACAAATAAACCTAGCATCTCAATGCCACCAAACACAAACCCAATTTTCCTTATTACCTTCATCGCATTATGAATAATGGCTTCCAGCTGTTGCAACACCATCATTTATATAACAAAACCCAATCCAAAAGAAACACCCAAATCAGAAATCAAAAACCAATCTCAATTTTTCACTCCAAAGCCAATCCCGAAATTAAAAACCCCTCATAAAACAAACAATGAAGAAAGGTATTAAAAAAAATAAAAATCATAAATTTCAAATTTACAACACCAGATGGCACGCACCGCCAAAACACAAGAGAAGAAAATCAAAACTGCAACAAAACAGAAACGAACCCCCTTTTCCTTTTTACATTTACAAAACCTGACTTTCTCTTCCGGAAGTATCCAATATCAGCACAGGAAGTCTGAAGAGACGGAAGGTGGGGTTAGGGTTAATGTGTCTCAAAAACCATATGTGCGACATGTGACAAGCCAAGAGTGCGCTCAGAGCACCTCTAACTAAAACCACGTGAGACTTGTTATAAAGCGAAAAAACCTTCAGCCCAAAATGGCCGCCAAAAATTAAGAATAATAAAAAAATAAAAATTTTCAAAATCAACAATAACATTTTTATTGAAAAGCGAATCCAGCATCTGCACCACTTTTAGTCTTCCATATACTTTTGTGTTTCGGCGCCCCTCGCCCTCGCCTCGCCGCCCCGTCTGACAGCTGCCCGTGACCTGCCCGCGTGGCCCATTGTACGCACCCGCCCAGCAACAATGGTGCGGGTCAGCCAGCGACGGTTTACCAGCTCGTGTCTGACATGCCTGTTGGCTGCACTCGGTCAGCGGCCGGACACCGCAAGCAATCATCGCGTCGTGTTCGGTCTAATGGAGCCGAGTTCTCGAAATAGCTGTTTCTCCCCGGTTTCCGTAGACAATTTTTCGCGTTTCTTAATGCTCGCTTTTGACCATCTGCTGTTTCGTGCCAATACACAGCCACTTTGCCCATCAAGACTACAATGGAGAGCAGAAGTTGCCGCGTTTTCTCCCCACCCCTACTTCATGTGGGGGTATATAGCGATGGCAACTCAAGTATCCACGCCAATGGAGGGGACTAAATACAATTGCTTCTGCCACGTGCGCGCCCTTGTAGATAAATAATGCATCAAAGTAATGTAGAATTTGTCTCATAGTGAAGACCGTCACATGGTGAAATCCTAATTCCCATAGAGAATATCATTTAAAAAAAAATTAGGCCTAATTCTCATAGCATAACATAGTTTAAAAAATGTCAAAGCTAAATCCTATATAAACAAAATTAAAAAAAAAAAAAAAAAAAAAATTATAAAAAAAAATAAAAAAATTAGGCCTAATTCTCATAGCATAACATAGTTAAAAATGTCAAAGCCTAAATCCCATATAAATAATTTTTTTTTATTTATATCCTTAACACCCATAAGTTTACGTATAAATAATTTTTTTTTACAGTTTTTAATTTAGGATTAAAACCCACAAGTTTACAGAGAGATTCAAAGCCAAATCAAAGACGTCTCCACACCCCGTTACCCAACACTCGCAGCGCAACCGGAAACGCAGGCAGGAGCCAATCTTTTTAGCAAACCCGTTAGTTACATCCACCTGGACTTCTCCGGTCCCGTTTCGTTTCCCTCGCCATCGCCATCCCCCATCCCCATCCCCATCCCTGCCGGCTCTGCCGTGCAACAAATACTATATGCCCACCTTTCTATATATTCACACCTTACCACGAGGTCTCGCATGAGCAAGGCCGACAGGTGGCGTCTCCCCTCACACCTGGAGGAGACGCGGCTCACGTGGCAAGGTGAGCACGAGCGAGCAGTGTTTCCTGCACCAGACGACAGGTGGCCCGATGCCACACGCCATCATCATCCGACACGACTTTATGCGCTCTTTGTCGATTTCCACCTAAAGGTCGTTGCCTCTAGCCGATGTTTATCGTTGCAGAAATAGGCCTAATTTTTACAACACAATTACATTGCTTGCAAAACATCATTAAGCCTAAACTTCTATTTCAGTCTCAAAATGATGCAAAATTTTTTTTACCATGTTAATCTATGAGAAATAGGCTTAATTAGAATTATTAGTGATTCCAAGGCAGGGGAAGCTATGTTGTGAAGTCGAGTCGAGGCACCGCTGCGAGCACACGGGCAAGAGCTTAGTCCAAGTAGAGTATCCCAGGTGAGGCAAGGCAGCAAAGGGCCGCAAAAGGCTTTTTGGCTTAATTTACTGCACGTTTACCGGGAACCGAGGCGATTTTCGCTTCTCACGGTAGCTTTTGGGCCTCGACAGCAAGAAAAGAATTCAGTGGAGTGTCAAGTGCGTTAGAAAAACGTTCCTCCTTTTCTTTTGAATCGAAACCCAAGGAAGCGCCACGACTATTTTATGGTGGTTTCCCACTAGAATCGAATCGGACGCTCATTGTGCGAGCGAGTGAGTGACACATGCCACCATAAACGCGCGCTCAAATTAGGCCCAACAGCCTTCTTGATGGCTTCTTCTGCACTCGGTGGGTGTCGAAGGCTCAGTCTTGGACGGGGTGGTCCAAGACAAAGAATTCCAGCCCCGAGGGGTTACAACCCCCGCCATTTAAGGATGAAGAGAGGTGAAGAGGAGAGGGCAGGGGGGTTGGTTAGTGAGATGAGGGGGTGGGAGAAAGATAGATGCGTTGACAGGTTAGTGAAGGACAAAGAGCTCACCGCTTTGCACACTTGTAAGATGACGTCCTTGGCGTAGGCAACGCCCTCTGGTGATAGGTTCAAGTCAAAACACACGCAATCACCAAGAATGCAGCCACAGAAAAAACGCGATTTGAAAAAAAGAGGAGGAGGAAAAAAAGATGCCTATCTATCCATTTCCAATTAAATTTACACCCCTTTTAACCCTGCTATCATTCCAAACATGTCTCTATACAATGTAAACAAATAAAACCGCAGGAGAAGGAAAATGCGGTTGAGTCGAAGTCAAATTCAACAGTTTCACCTACATCAAATTTCAATATACACTCTTACCTCGCTATAACAGCCTTTGCTAATTATGGCTAAGTTTCGATTTACAGCCGAATTTTTTCGATATACAGCCATAAAAGTCGGGAAATTCCCCATACCGGTACCATATATGTAATCGTTTACAGCCAACTTTTCAGGAACCTATCTCGGCTAAGTCATAAATCCAGTTTTAGGCCTGGCTAAAACCTCCAATTTCACAGACACACTCCCTCCACGTCAAAAGTGCCTAATGTAAACACAAGACAAGACAGAAATCAAAAATAGGCCTAAAACCAGGCCAGTCACCCCATTGACACCGCACAGTCGCACACTAGAGCCTAAAAATTCCTTTCTTAAACTCATTGCACCTTTCAACAAGAAAAACATCCTAATCACTCACCTGTAGCAAATTCCCAAATTACACGCCATCTTTTCCTCCTCCCCCTGCCACCCCCGAAGAGCCCTTTTAGAAAAAATCCCACTTATCCCTTCGCAACCCCGAAAATCCCTCCTCCTTTCTGCCTTTCCGCCATCAGATTCCGGGGTCTCAACGAGTTAAAAAGAGTTTGCCAGTTCAAAAGAGATTGCCGCCATCTTGATGGGAGGTAAGGCATGCACAGGTGAAGTGAAGGGGGCAGGGGTGGACGGGAGGGGGTGGGCAACAGAAGCAACAGCCTCGCTGCAGGACGCAGGCCCGAAAAGGGCCATGGGACCAATTCCTCAGCTGATGGATGGGTCTACATTCGACTCTAAAGACTTTAGGACCCGAGGCGGCGAGAAAAGGCGGTGTGCTGACCCAAGACCAAAGTGGAGAGTGGACAACACTGGTGTCCTCGTTTCAAAAGGGTGTGTGTCCATCGCGCACCCCTCCCCGTCCTGCTCCTCTCGTTGCTCCGTCCACCCGCCTCTCACCTGAACCCCCTGCTGCCCAGCGAGTCCTTTGAACGTACTTAACTAGTCAAAAGGGGTGGGCTGGGGACTCATGGGAATGGTCAGTGTGTGAAATTCCGATGTTACGGAGTGTCAATGCTTCAATTGTTCCATGGATTGGTAGCATGAGAATGAGAATGAGAATGGAATGGATTCCAAGTTTTGTTTGGGTTTTCGATATTTCTGATGTAAGGATTAAGTAAATTTCACTTGTTAGTGAAAAAAAAATAAAATAAATAAAATAAAAACCCTGAAAGATATTTAGGCGCCATTTTTGAATTGAATTTTTGTGACTTAATAAATCTAGTCAAATAATTAAATTTCAGAGGAAAAAATCATTCACTTTGAATCTCAGTAAATCTCGAAAAATCAAATTTCAGATTTTTCAAATTTCTAAAATCTCACAATTACATCAAAAATCCCTCAAAATCTCACTAAATCCTAAAAATTCTAAAATTCCTCAACTTCATTCTTACATTTTAAAATTATGTCATATAAATCTCAACAACAAATCCCAATCACGATTTAAAAATCTCTACAACATAGAAAAAAAAACTTCAAAATCTCTTAACTCCCACTGACCACACATGTCGAACTCAACTCACCACAAACATTTAAAAAAAAAAAAAAAAAAAAGATGTCTTACCTGCTATCCTGAAGACAGAAGAGGCAAGAAATACCAAAGCTGCTAAAGGGTGGTACAACATCTTTGCAGATAAATACTGCATTGTGACAATTAGTCGGGACTGGCGTCGTCTTCTCCCTGCAACACACAACATTCATCAATTAAACCTCGTTTAATTTCATTATTCAATCAACACCTGTCCAACACAGGTGGACTCATGGCTCCAAACATTCCCTCACTCAATTAAATCACAATTCCACATTTCCTCGTACAAGTGCACACATACACAAAAAAAAATTATTCAATTAAAATCGCACCTGATAGATCACATCGCAAAAAAAAATATTTATTCTCACAGCACAGATAGTAATGACATCAGATCCGGTTATTTTCCCAGAGGATGTCCTGCCTTGTTAAATTAAAAATTTAAAAAAGTGCTCGCAGGTCTGAACGCAAGTCACTCTTGTGGAGAAATCAAGGTTCAAAGTGTTAAATTGCTGTTTAATTGCTGGGTGTAAATGTGTATCGTTGAAAATCACACGTTAATTAAACAATTAATACACTTCCCCGTACGCGCGAAAAAATAGACCGTGAATAGGCCTGAATTCCTACGTTTTAGGCCTAAAAATCCAAATTTTTTATTTAAAAAAAAATAAATAAAATGAATTTAGGCCTAAAATTTTGTTTTTTAACCTTCAGAAAAGGAAAACAATTACTCCCAAATTACGTTTGGAGAGAGAAAAAAAAAATAAAAACAAAAACAAAGAATTTCTTGATGGTTAACTACTATCAGACATTGCTTAACTCACTTCCGGTTACTTTTGCTGCAACCTCGTCCCCATTTTTCAACCAGACTTAATCCACCATACAACACCAAACAAGAATAATTATGTCAAACCTCCAGATGCAGTTTCCTGTTGCAAATTCAACCGAATTAAAAAAAAATAAAAAATAATAAAAACTTCAAAATTTAAAAATGTCAAATTTCACCACCAGGTGAAAATGTATGCAAAATTCCATAATAAAACGGCATTGAAAAAAAAAATGCCTTATCGAGCCGGAGTCAATCCTTTGAGCACTCACCTCAGTCACAGCTCCACTTTCACACCTTAATTGGCAGTTCACGGCCGTGAAACCGCTATTTTGTGTCCTTGGCTGCCCCCTATCTCTTTGTACCCCGCAACTGACCCTTAGGAATGGGGGTTGGTGGGTGGCGGTGGTGAAATGGACTTTTTGGTGGGTCCCCCTCAGACAAATGACTGCCAAGCGCTTTTAACGATTGCTTGGAAGGAAGGGGGTTTGCGAGGCGGGGGTAAAAAGCAAAGAACGGGGGTGTAAAGGCTGAAAGAGGGATAACTTCATTACCCCCGTCTTGTAGGTGGTCTCTATACCCGTGACCACCAACTGCTCTGCTACGACATTCGGTCTAATTAATCAATCAAACAAGGAAGTGAGGAGGTGTCAAGTGCACGGGAAAAAAAGGTGCAAAAAGGGTTTAAAAACGACAAGAGTCCATTTTGCCCTTTTTATTTATATCATCAGGTCTGTAAATGACCTGTGGAAGGTTCCCCGAGGTGTAAATAACACCTTAACAACCATTTTCTAACTTGTTTAAGAAAAAACTTGCACTTTTTGAGTGAATTAAGTAAGATTTAGGACATAAATAATATAAAATTCCCATAATTCAATATTCAAGTAAAAAATAAATACATAAAATTTTTTTATTTTTTTACCCATAATCCTTCATCTTAAACCCCAACTAAATATTTTTTGTTGCTTTTTCTCAAAATAACTTCATCTGGTGGCAAAATACCATTTTTTCCTAATGTTGGAATTTCACTCAAAACCCATCAAAAACTCTTTCCCCCAACTCTTTGGGTTAGGGGGAAGGGGTAAGACTCCAACAAAAAAGAGTGTGCAGAGATGTGTGCGCGTGAATGGGGATATATACATTAGGCCTAATACAGCTCGTGTTATGCAAGGGATGGGAGTGTTATGAATAGGCGCACGTGCTGTTGCAATGTATTCTGGGTAAGGGGGAGTATAAAAAGAGGACGAAGGGGGAGTTTTGAGTTGAAAGCCTTAAGGGATGCGTGAAGCCAGCTGTTAGGTGTACGTATAGGGTTGATATTTTTTCAATTTTTTTTTCTTGATGAAGTGACGGAATTTCCAAAAAAATGAAATTAAAGTGAAATTTCGAGATTTTCCATCAATGAAATGGAAAAATAGAATAAAGTCAGTAAATGTACAGAAATAAAATGAAAAAAATGTGAGTATATTGTTCGGACATCCAACTTTTCGAGTTCCTGTGTAATTAGAGCACGTTGCAACCAAGCCGATCTCCTTTTCCTGTATTGTATAGGACCTACGAGTTCTTGTATGAATCGACATTTCAACTCGATAATAAAGAGCCAGACCTTTAATTTGCTTGTTTACCATCAGCAAATACCACAAATATTCAGTATAACAACAAAAATCACAGTTGTTGTATCACACTAGCATTTAAAATGTAATACGAGGTCAAACCACAACACAAAAACACCAAAATAAAAATTAAGTATTTCAAATACCAAAAACATTTGATAGATTTAAGTTCTTACAACTATCAAAACTTAAATAACTAAAACCCAATACCTAATACTAAAAAAATAGTGAAGAAAAGTTAAAAAAAAAAAAAAAAAAAAAAGAACGGCTATTCTTGATATATGGAAAATTGATTATTAAAATTTAACATAAACAAAAATTTTGTATAGTTTTATTTAAGTTACCAAAAACCAAAATTTTAAGCACCCTGTACAATATAATAGAGAAACATCCATTTTCAAACTTCCCATTCATCTAATCTGAACACGTCTGGACAAATATGAGTATAAAAATAAATGACGTCACACACGGTGCTTTCCCTTCCTTCCATTCATTTCATTCCATCACGAGCCATCGTTGCTCTAGCAACAAGCAGCTGTGGACCGTGGTGGCTGGTGAATGAGGAGCCACCAGATGTCGGTTTCATGAATCCTCCCGCTTTGCTCCCTCATTCACGTGCCGTTTCTACTACCACTCCACAGCTTAGAGTCCCGTATCAAGAACTTAACTGTATACCGAACCGATGGTCGCGATGCGAAATATTCAAAACATTTCGCGCGACCGAAAACATTACGTCATCGACAACCTTAGAAAAAAATATTAGATATCACTGTATTAAATGTCAAGTGCTTTTCAAAGGTGACTAATCTCTAACAGTGTAATCTGTCACAAGGATGGTCATGCTTCTCTTATCAAGTGCAAGTGACGTAAAAATCGAGGGCGCGGACGGGAAAACACCCTTTTCCAGAAATTTAGTAAAATCATTAAAAAATACAAAAAAAATAAAAAAATACAAAAATGGAACAAATACAAAAAATTTCATTTTTGCATTTCTTCCTTTAAGTATCAACAAATTATGCATTTTACCAAAAACTAACTACCAAATACCCACAGAAACGGCTATACCCACATTATAATTGGGTTTACCCATTTGTTGGGCAGATGGGAGTCAAAATTTGACAATTTCCATCATTTTCACTGATGGAAATTGAGGAGAAAACCCTAAAGCAGCGCGTGTAGTGGCCGCTGGACTCACCTGAATTGAACCCTGAGTTGGACGAACAAGTATCACAGTGAGTGGTGCCGCTCCTCGACACGAGGTGCGGGTAACAACACGTTGTATTCCTCTCACACATTGTCCTGTCATTGCCCTGATCTTTGGTCATCCTCCGTCGCACACACATACAATACACACCCTTGCTTGCTCACACTTGTGCCATGCCGCGAACCACGCAGCTGGTCAGCAGCAGCTTCCTTTGCCCGTGCCTGCCAAGCATGGAATGGGGAGCCCAAGGGACGACTCGCACCCACCAATCACCGCGCTCGCCCCTCCTCTAGTCGACTCGTCCGCCGCCCGTCGCGCCATCTTGTAGCGATCCAAGCAACTAACAAATCCGCAACAAAAACGTTATTTCTCGAAAACATATAATTTTTTTTTAATTTTTTTTGTAAATTAAAAAATTAAAAAAAAATTATTTTGGGGGAATAAAATAAAATAAACATGTGCTCATCTGCTTCGGCTTTTTCTCGGCAGTCGGTAGCTCGCAGGCGTTCATAAATTTCTCATCCACATTCCTTAATAAGTGCTTGCCCCTTGGCGCAAAACTGGAGCGAGTTGTCAGCAAACATGCTTCTCTTTCTGCTGCTGCTCGGCTTCTCAGTCCGCTTGGAAATTATGTTAAATTGCACATTATTATTGGTTTCGTACCGACTTGAAACGCCAAGCATTTCGCCTCTGGTTACCCAGCGAGCCCCAGAAAAGGGCCAAATTGCGAATTTCGCCGCCAGAGTCGCGCAAATTAGAGGAAACAGCTAAAATTCCCTTTCATAAGCCATAATTCGCCCCTTCCCGCCCCGCGCCTCGCCAACCCCCTTCATCCTGCTTAAGGTCGCATCTGGGTTTGAGGATAAATTACACGATTTCCCGCCTGACCCCTGAGCGCGTGCGTGGCGCGTGTGGGACCATCTGGTGTCGTCAGCAGCAGGCGGGCACGTGCGACCGACTCCCCCACATCGGTCCCTCCGTCTCCAAGGACGTCCCCGACTTGACAAACTTCGTAACAGATTTCCCTCTTTCCCCTCGCAAAACTTAAAACTTCCCGTAATTTTTTTTCTCGTCCTTCCGCAGGACGTTGGAAAGTTGGAAACAGACTTTTCTGGTGTCGAGTGCGAGTGCCGAAATGCGACACTAGGCCGCTCGCTTGACAATAAAGTGTTGCCATTAGGATCGAGGCGATGGGGGAAGGTCAATTACTCAATTGTCCGAGATGAGCATCTGGGCACAATGGAGTTATGGCAGCTAGAGAGATTGGGTGTTGAGATAAAGTGGCATAATTTGTTTATCAGGTCTTTTGGCCATTGTTGAACACATTGCCTGCGCTGCTTTGTGAGCTGCTCGCGTGCCTTGAGTATGGTATAAAACGGCTGGGGAGTTTAAGGAGGAGGTACGAAGTGTTTTAGGATGGGGAATGAGAATGACTGGATTTTAGTGTCATGGAGCACTGCAAGTTGTATGTACCAAGTCTTATCTAATAATTTAAGAAAAAGTGATTTCTCATTTCTTTTAAAGTTTGATTGCTTTCTTATGATAGCTATATAACTTCCACGTACAGTATCTAAAATCAGAATAAATCTACAACTTCCTTGTGCACATAGGAAATTAATCTCTGCTAGCCCACGGAGTAGTTCCTGATTCATACTTACTGTATTAAATACAGTAGTAGAAAAAAAATATAGAACGCTATATAAGATCTATAGTGCACTATAATAGGATTATTTTCATATTATCCCTTTCAATTTGCAACCTTTTCTCTGAAAATTCCTACAGGAAATTGTGCCTATAGTAATTTGTAAGAACTTGCTTCGTCATATATGCCATTCATTCAACTATAACAAGTAAGTATAATTTAATTGTACCTTATAAGAATCGTATTATAAATATAACTTCAAATACATGTAGGAACCTATTTAGTCTACGTTAGCTATAAATTATTCCATTCAGTAGCACTTATAAAAACCCAACTATTATATGCAGTTATGATAATCTATAAGTTTTGTAAAAAATATACAAGCTACTAAGAGTTTTTGTATTGTTTTGGTGATTATCCATAATTTGCATTTTGGTAAGTTTTTTCACTCTTGAGTGTTATAGTTATAGTTTGTATAATTAATATACACCAAAAAGGTGTAATTTGGTGTAATTTTTAGTGTAATTTTTGGTGTAATTTTAGTGAAAAAATTTCCAAAATATTAATTATACAAAATATAACTTCCCACAGTTTATAACATATGAGATCCTATTATAAAAATTTGAAATCTAAACAAATTATTGAGAATTTTTACAAAAGTTTTTGTGAAAAACCACATTATCTCTCACATAACTGTGCAAAATAGCTGCTAAATGTGCTTAAATCTCGATTTAATGCCAGTTTCAAAGTGCAATTAAATTTTAAACACATAGAAAAATCAGTTTTTGCAAAAAATAAATTTACCTCAAACCCGTATACTATTGACACTTTATTTATTTGCAGGTAAAGGGCGAGGTGGGGTTTTAGAAAGTAAAGGTAAAAAAAAAAAAAATTTGAGAAAATATTTCCCATTCTTCCCATTCGTCTCCACTAATTCCAAGTCATAAATCAAAGCCAAGTTTTTCTCTGTTCGAACCGACACATTCCACTTGAGCCACGATCTGATAAGTGATCGCACATGCGCAGTTCACATCCAATCGAGTCTTGTTAGTATAAGAGAGAGAGAGAAAAGAGCCACCATCGCATTTCACGTGTGCTTGTCACTCAATGACAGTCATTGGCGGTTGGGAGTCTGTAATTGCTCAACTTGGCTGCTGTTTGTCTTGTTACCAACATCACAGGGCGTCTTCCACTCGACCAGTCCTCACGCTTTATCATTAAGTACGAAATTAAAGGGAACCTCATCGATGTCTTCTTTCCACCTTCATTTTTCCCCGTCTTGTTTTTACCATTTAATCGGCGTCTCCGGTGGTCGCGCCGACCGCTTTATGGAACTCTTTTCTTTCCCAGGCCCCCACGACTTTTTTTTTTCCTGCTCGCAGCGTTGAGTGAGACATCAACGACTTAACTACAAACTTGGCATTTTTTCCATCTGGGTCCCCAAGTTCATTACCACAGGTTTCGGCCAGTTTTTGCTATTCAGTGCACGGATTTCGTGTCTGTGCGGTGTGTGGGTTTTGTAATTATTGACTTGGAATTAAAATTGAAGGCGAATTTAGGGTTAGAAAAAATTATATTTAATTTTTTTTAATTTCTACAAAATTTTAATTAATGCGTAACTTTAAATATTTTTATTTCGTCACTTTAATTTTTTTTCCTTGCTAAACTTTAAACAAATTCAGCGTAAATTTCACTTACAGACCACTTACAGTTACACCAATAATTCTCCACTGACATGCACAGCAATTAACATTTATTTACCTTTTTACCATGCAATTTGCACAACTTAATTACCAACACTTAAAGATAAATAAAAATAATTAAAAAAAAAAAACACAAAATACCCTCTTGAAAAAATACCAATTCTCAGATCATTCGCTCAGTTCGTCATTTCAACACACCTCACCCCCTCTCCCAGAAAAAATTACAAAAATCACCCTACTTTGGTATTTCAGGTCACTTTTCATTACCTCCACAGATGAAGCCATCATCATCATCCACAAAACCGCAGAAAAACTCACATGTTCAACTCATGTTGAAAAGAATGACATAAAACTTGACAAGTCAGTGTCAACAATTTCACACCGCAACTTAATCTGGTTACATAAGAAAAAGAGCCAAAACAACCAACTCCCGACGCACTATAAGAGCAATTAACACGACCAAACGGACAAGTGAAAAGAAACTTTTTATTATATTTTTTCCCCCTTTTCTTCAATTACACACTAAACTTTTTATGTGTGCGAAAGTCTCACCTGCTGGCCAAATACCAGAAATGATCAAAAGCATGACGAACAAGACTCCCCACACTGTTATTACATAGCCACAAGGCCGTGATAACCCTTTAAAAACTACACACTACAATAGGCCTAACTTGTTTGCACCGTGCAACCAAACGGACCTCGTCTGCCAAGGTGGGCTCCGATATGAGGTGCCAGAGGGAAGCTCATGATCAATTAGTCACGTGAAAACGGATCAGCCATATGCTGCAAACGACCGAGTATTCTGAAGGAGAAAAAATTGCCTCCTCAGAATTTAATTGTACAATTTTTACTAAATAAAAATGCACTGTATACAGTATACAGGAAAATTTAATTTTACATGTGTTTTGCACATGCGAAGTTAATACAAATTTGCATATCATCATTTTCCCTATATGATATGACTAATGGGAATTTACATATTTTCAAATTTCAATTCAATGTTTCCATGGCAACCAGACAAATTAGTGACTGTGAGATACTTGCAAATTTGCCAATTTGCAACTTTTTTTAAAAAAATATTTTGACCGCAAAAAAAAAAATAAAATAAAAAAAAAAATAAAAATAATGACGTGCGACACCTCGTAATAAATTTGTAAATAATAAAGAAAAAATGTGTAGAGGAGGATATCCTGCTATGCGAGCCGCGGCACGGCGCATGTTACCGATACATTCCACTTGTTCTATATATAATAAAAATGAAAGACTAATGAGTTTTGGGTTGAACTGAGTCGTGTCTAGCCAAAGGAAACAAAGTCGGATTCCACTTTTCTCTCCCATAATACAGAAGTGGCATCCTGATTGAATCCTTCGCAACTGACATTTAGTGCGAGGCGCCCCGCTGCTCGTGTATCGCATTCTATCAGCCTGCAGGTCCGAGTGAAAACACGGAACTAGTACACTGCTTCCAGCACTAGGCGGTGCCCACTTTGCAGGCCCAGACAGCCCAGCGGGGCGAACCCCCGAAAAAAAGGCCAAAAAATATACATGAAAAAAACTCGCCGACAAAACTCGAATTCCAATACGAGACGTGAATTGCAGCGCTATTGTTTGACGCCATCTTGGCTTTGATGCTCTTTTTCACACTTGTTGCAACTGCTTTGCACGTTTGCAATATTTTAATTAAAATTTTGCGATATTTCAAAATTAATTCAAATTTAACTTTTCAAAATACTTCCCCCCCCCCATATTAAACAAAGCAAAATAGGCTTAAATTAATGACGATAATAATGTCAGTTTTTATAAAAACATCAAATAACATTATGACATTATAATCAAATTTTGCAACAAAAAAAAAATATTGCAAAAATTTATCGCAAATTGCAGTAGTAGAACATTTAACTTTTACAGTGCAAACCCTCAAAAAAATCCTAAAACTCAAAACTGTCCCTCAAAAAATTCAAAATGGCTGCCGAGGGCACCAACCAATTTGCGCCCGCGTTCCACCAAAAAAAAAAAAAAAAAAAAAAAAAAAAAAAAAAAAAAAAAAAAAAAAACTACACCTTGTGCAGTCGAAAATAAAAAGAGAGAAAACAATAAGCCGGTACGGCTTTTGCAAGCAGCACCACCAACAAATTGCACTCTCGTAAACAGTTTGACACAACAATATAAAAGCAACACGTGCAGGTATTTTGGAGCGCAAAACAAGACAATCGAGGACAAAACGAAGCCCAAAAAGCTGCAGGGAGAGGGGAAGGGGGTTACGGAATAAGAGGGGTGGCAGAGGAGGGAGATGAAGTGGGTGTCCGCCGGGGGCCGCGTGGCAGGTCTTGATCCCGGGCCCCGCGTGCCTGCAGCGCCTGTCGGGGCGGCGGGAGGGGCGTGGCTGCATTCCAGCGAGCACGTGCACGCATGCAGCCGACCAAGACCTTGACGAAGCCGGTCTATCATCAGGGGGCTCCCGCCGGCTGCCAGCCACCACGCCGGGTCAGAGGTGAGGGCGACCGGCACTGCTGCACAGTAAAGGGCCAAAGGGCGGGTCATTTCACTAGCAACGAATAATGAGCTCGCATTTGTGAATAATTGCAACCTTCGCTGCAAAAAACCGATCGGGAGCACATCAAGTCTTAACTACCTGTTTTTTACCAAGTTTTGCAATAATGTTCAAACCCCCGCCCATGTTACACGATAAATAATGAAATTATTAATTTCTCAAAAATTTTCAGATATTTAATTTTCCCCAAGCAATGCAAATTAGGTAAAATAACTCATTTCATCCCAATAAAAAATTAAAAAATTAAAAATTTCAAAAAAAATCAACCACAATGCTGAAATTATTATTTTTTATTTCAAGAACAGGAGCATGATCCAATGTTGCATACAAATTGAGAACTTCCATCATAAATAGCAGTGAGGAAAAAACAATAAAAAGTGCAAGTCTGTTGACATTTTTCCGTTCTAACCTATGGAGATTAGGCTTAATTTTTTTTTTTTTTTTACGTACCCACATGATCTATTTACGACGGAGCTTTGAAATTTTGTATGCAACGTTAGATTAAGATCCTGTTTGACAAAAAAAATTTAATACGTGTAATTTTTTGTGTTAATGTTGCAAACAAGCCCAATATGGCTCCTTTTCCATGCCCCAATGGGCATGGCGAATGGTAACCACATAAAAAAGGGAAAAACCAGGGCCACAGACTGTGCAAAGCAGGGCTAAGTAGCCATAGGGGCATCATCCGCCAGCTAGCAGCAAAAATGACATTGTGCACCGAGCAAGCAAACAATTCCCTAATCTCATTGCCCTCCCAAACACACACCTCTTTGGGCTAGAGAAAGAGGGGTGTCATAAAATTCACACACTTTTTCCTTTAAAGATCCTAAGTCCGATTTCTTTCACTCGCATGGCGCTTTCAACCACCTTTCGATAGGCACCCGCGATAAAACTGGAGAAATAAATTCTCCTGGTTACGTATATATATATATACAGTATATATATGCAAAAGGCTAATGTTGAAAAAAAATTCTCCATCTTAAACATCTTAAACTTAAATTATTAAAAAAAAAAAAAAAAAAAAAAAACGGTGAATTTGGCAATTTATTTTGCTATATTTTGCAAAATGTAATACAAAATTGTAAAATAACAAGAAGAATTTAAATTTAAATGTAATTTATTTCATGCTAATGAATGCAATTTAGATTTAAATTAATAAAACCAGAGAATTTGGCAAAGTTTTTGTCATGTTTTGCACAATTGTAAAAAAATAAAGTGAAATTGTGAAATATAACAAGATTTAATTTACTTATGCTAATGAACGTAATTTAAGGTTAAATTAATAAAACATGAAACTTTTTGTTGCGAAAATTTAAAAAAATTATGCAAAATGTTGCAAATATAATTTATAAGGTGCTAATTAATTTTTAACACATAATTAGATTTAAAAACTTGCAATTTACTTTAATAAACAAAAAAAAAAAAAAAAAAAACTAATGCTAATGAATGTAATTTAAAGTAAAAATTGAATAAACATATATTTGCCGAAATAAATTAACGTCTTTCAACAAATAACGCAAGTAAAACTCAGACAATTATTCCCGATTAATTTACCTTTGCAAGTGAAGTCACAAAAAAGGTGGGGGTATAGGTGGTTACCTGTGGAATGCGCTTCCCACCCACAGTGGCAGAAACGAGATGGCGGGGAGGTGAGGGAGATGAGTGAGAGAGAGAGAAAAGTTCCCCAAACACCCCTCCCTCGCCACATTGTCAGGATATTGGAAGAGAAAGGTGTGTGGCGGGGGTAGGGTTCGTTAAGTGGACGTGGGTCACTGCTAACACCACCCATGGGCCAGTTAGACGAAACAGCGCAATCCATTTCGCACTCGCTTGTTTACAAATCAACATTTCATCAAAATGGTGGCTGGACGGGGAGCCGCAGAAGATGCCTCTGAAGGTGCACTGAGGGCGTTCCAGGTGGGGGCGGCGTGGAGCTTGGAATTTTTTTTTTTTTTTTTTTGCGCCACACACCGTTTCCAGCTACCTGAGTCGAGAAATTCTGTAACGAGCTCGAGGGCACCGGGGGTAAAGGTAATGATAGGCCTGATGTAGGTTTTGGTGGCAGATGCCGGTCGGCGTTTTGCAGAAACTTCACTAGATACGTGCCACCCCTCCCCGACCCTCCCCGACCCACAATTTTAAAAAAGTAAAAAAAAAAAAAAAAAAGAAAAAAAAAAAAAAAAAACAAAAAAAAAAAAAATGGGGGGAGGTTCAGGGTCCAGTAAGGAGGTGGGGGTGGAGTTGGCGTTGCGGCGGGGGTTAATTCGACACGGTGATTCATGTGTAAGTTGGGAGTTCAAGGTTCGGTTTTGTGGGGTTAGTTTTTGGTGTTAGGCGCGAGACGTGTGCTGGTCCTCCTCCCAAAGTGGCGACATTTTGTAAGCAAAAGAATGAGGTGCGTGGGCGTTAAAAGTGGCGCCTCAACTCGTCAAACGCCGTCTGTTGAGATAGCAACCGACACGGAGGCCAAGGATCCGGAATTCGAGTGGCGTCACACAGCCGTCGCCCAAATCAGGTGCCAATTGGACAGAGAGCGTTTGTGATAAAATCTTGTAACCAAATGATAAAACAAAAATATATACTAGTGGCATTCAATATGTTGGGATTTGAATTTTTTGAAAAATGGTTTTTCTTTAGGTACATTTGTGTATCAAAAACAATTTTCAAAAGCTACAAAAAATGTCACCATATATATTTCGAACCTATGCACCAATTATAAAAATTAAGTTTGTTTGATTCTTTACATTCAAATGAATAAAACTATCCTTACTGTTAGTTTTTAAAAATTGGTGCAGTGGTTCGAGAGATTTCGTGAGAAGAAGATATTGAATGCCACTATTGACAATTTCGAGTGTTTTTAATTGAACACCGAAAGATGCGCAGTATAGAATATTTTAACTTTTTCCATTAAAACTAAATTAAACAAAACTGAAATTTACTGCAAATTTAAGCTTATATTTCGTTTATTTTACTTTTTAACGCCCTCTGGTGTCCAGATAACAACAACAACTAATGATCTCCAATTAATCATCGCGTCTCCCCTCCCCCTTAAACGTGAAAACCCCAATTTCTGCCCCAACAGCGAACCGGAGAAATTGCGCGACCGCGGCAACTGTGAGACACCCTGCGCGAAGAGAGGGCGGGGGGAATCCGTCCGACACACTTCCGGTGTCTCGAATGTCGTCCGACTAGGGACACATGGTCACCAACACCACCCTCGCGTCGGCGCGTGCCTGCCACCCTTTCTGCAAGCCCTTTCACCTCCTGAGCATGTGCACTTCCGGTTCTTTAATCACTGTAACTCATTCCGTGACAAGTTCCGGTGCAGAGTCTAATCACATGAGAGGCGTGAAAAGAGCGGGGGGTGACGAAGAAGGGGGGAAAGATGGTTTATAACGTATTAAAAGTTTATAATTTGGGTAATTAAAGCCTGGTGGTGAAAAAGTGAAGTTGATACCCTTTAACCTTTCGTGTTATAATTTAAAGCGCAAAAGATAAACAATTGTTACAATGTTTACTAACTATAAATAGAGGATTAACAAAAGATAGTTCGAGTTGTACCGTACCTTGAAAATTCACGTGGTGTCACGTTGACGATTACGAGTTCTAATTTGATAAGGTAGAGCACATGATGCAATAATGTGATCTCATTCACTTTTTGCCTTTTCCCGTTTTTGAAGTCGTTAACACCTTTAAATCAAACTTTACGTACATACGTATCCTGAATTCCTTTAATTTCATCATATTATGCAATTTAATCTGTGACGGAGAAAGACGCGCAGCTGCGATTTTTGAATTTTAAAACAACTATTTTTTTTTTAAATAATAAATTTTTAATTTAAGTTTACTATATCACATTTTCCTAACTATTTATTCAATATATATTTTTGTTAAAAATTTTAATTTTTCTAGGCCTATTTCATCACACTTCCCTCATAATTCACTCTTTGAAAACAAATCCCATTTATTTCTACTTCTCAATCACTTAAATTAAAACTCCACCACCTAAAAACCGAGACACCCGTTTAAATACCAGTCTAAAAATAGTCTTCGTTCTGCCTCACACGCTGCTCTTGAGCCAACTTGCACTAGCCGTCAACAGATGTCGCCATTCTCCCACAGAAGAGCCTCTTAAAAACCCAAACCGCACGCTTGTAAACAAATTAAGCACCTTCTAAAAACATTCACAGCTTCGTGCACACCGAAATTATACCCCCAAATAAATAAAAAATAACAATAAAAAAAAAAATTCCCAGACCAACAACGTCGTCGTCTGAAAGCGCACAACTACAAACATCACGCAACAAGTTGTAACGTGCTCGCGAAACGCCCGCAAATGACGTCACAAATCAGAGTTGCTGACTTGTGTATATTAGAGCCGAAAGTGCTGCGCTTGCATCTCAGACCCGTGAGATGGCGCCTACTATTCCTGCCCTTGGAACTTGGCCACTTAAATCAAACGGGACTTTAACCCCGGGTCACAAACTGCATCTTGGAAGTCGTTTTTGAGCGCGCCGCAGTCTCAGCAAAGCGAGCAAAAACCGCGGTGGACGAGGGAGTAGCAGCGAGCGAAATGCAACGCACAACAGCCACAACACACAACACCCACCACCACCGACCGCGGTGGGGGAAAAAAAAAAGCGCCAACAACACTCGTGGGGATGTTTAAAAACAACAAGCAACAAAAACCTTTAAAAGCAACCTTTAAATCAATCTGACAAATTACTTCAAAAAACTTGTTGTTTTCTTCCTTGGGTGGCGGCCCTCGAATTAACAAACCACTCGTGGAATGTTCAGAAAAAATAATACATTAACTTACAATTTAATCCTAATTTAAACTTCTTAAACTACAAGTACATTATTACATCACGTTGTAAGTTCTCATTTATCATATCTTCTGCAAATACCACTTGAGATATTAACGATTACTTAATACTAGTCTAGAATTTAGGTTATTTAGTACTCTGATAGTTGCCGTGGTGACAAAATTCCA
The DNA here is from genome assembly GCA_034695745.1 of Geophilus truncorum. Lineage (NCBI taxonomy): Eukaryota > Metazoa > Arthropoda > Chilopoda > Geophilomorpha > Geophilidae > Geophilus > Geophilus truncorum. The sequence continues at coordinate 25,813 of JAQFZP010000480.1, forward strand.
ACAATTATTACATCTCACTTTCTCGTGATAAGAAAAACCCTTTCTCGGCGCCATATTAATTTTTATTTATTTATTTATTTATTTTTTTTGCATTTCTTCTTCGAAAAGGTCAGTTAAGACTTAAGATGGCAATGTTTGATTTCATCATGGCTGCTGGAAGGTTCAAAACGTTTTTCTTGTCAGATTTCGGCCGCGATTGAGTTTTGTCGCTGTCCGCTGATGGATTGCCGTTCACCAATTTTCCCCGATAAGGTTACGTTGTAATTACAGATTGTACCAATTCCTTGGCACAGTTTGTAATTTTTAATAAAATAATCTCCGGATGTGAAATTGTTCAAATTACTTTACATCATCTGACACCTCACCCTCGAGGCGAATTGTTGTGTTAACAGCAATTCACAGCCCCAGGTAGCTTTTTAAGACATAAAAAGAACTATTTGTTAAATATTCATTAGGCCAGCAAACCAGGCCAGCAACTCACTGTCATTTCGTCAAGGAAATTATCAACAATTGACTGGCTTATGCCCCGAGATCATTATTTTGCAATCAATTGATTTGCCCTCACATCACACACTTCAATTGCCTAAAGACGTTTTCTCTGCAATCATTTATTTGCCCTAAAGCAATATTATTTTTCAACAGTTCAATTGCCTAAGGGGTTTACTTGACTGTAACAATTGGCGTTTTGTAACAATTGATTGTAACAATCTCCTAGCCTCAGAAATTTTCCTATTCTATAATTGCCTCCTCAGGACCGGATCGGTTCAGTTCTTATAAAAACCGATCCGATCCGATCTGTTATCGGACGCATATTCATCTGATTCGATCGGATGGATATGCAATTCGTTGTAATATTGCAAAAATTTTTCATAATTCATTGTTTATGAGTCATAAACAACCAAATATTAAACTTTAAATGAATAAAATTAAAAGATTCGTATAAAAAAATGATATCTCATAGGATCGGATCAGATTTGGCTACGTCCGATCGGCATCCGAAATTATTTCGGATAAGATTTCGGTGGTCCAAATCCGACCCAAAACATTACTTTGCAACAATCAGCCAACTTGTTGCTAATTTTGCAATAACCTACACTTTCGGTAAAAAAAAAACCAGACTCAACTTTGTTCATTGTTGCAGTGAATAACAATGAACAAAGTTGGAGTCCAATCCAACAGAAACTCACCAACAATAAATTTTCTAAGTCATAAACATAAAATTGATCGTTGCTTATATGTTTCTGCAAAATCCTAATATTACCACAAAATTTACTTTAATCCACACTGTATAAGCTCTCAGCACAAAAAAATCAAACAGGAAGTCGAGTCTCAGCTCTGTATCTTATCTCAATTCAAGTGGTCACAAGAGAGAGAAAAAGAAGAGCTCAAGAAGTATATGAAATCTCATTCAACGTCACGCTTCTCGCACGTGGCTGAATTTAGTGAATTACTCGTTTGCTTCAATGCATGGCTTGTGAACCATGTTTGTGGTCTCACTCATCCACCTACTTGCCACCATGAAGAGAAAGAAATCCAAGAAAAAAAATATATAACTGCAAATGTACATCCCAAGAGCATAATTTTTATTTTGAACCAAAAAAAAAAAAAAAAAAAAAAAAGAAGACTTAACGCTTGAGAAATTCACACACAGGTTGAATATACATTTAAAAACAATGGCGTGCCAACTGACTGCAGGCCTAATTTAAGCCTAAAATGGCTTATTTAACCAAAAAGTCAAACAATGTAAAAAGATCTTACCATTTTAAGAGTGAGATTATTCCACATTTGGATTAGTTTCGTCCACTATCCACAACCCTTTCGTCCCTTGTATGAGGAAATCATTGTGTAGATCCAATAAGTTTGTAAAGCACTTGAATAAAATCCAAATAAACACTAAAGATGGATAGATATAAAACGTGCGTACCCGAGCAACTTGTTTTTCTTTCTGACACTTTTTAAGGTCGTTCTTAAGACTCGCAAATCTCTTATAGCATGACTGGTCACTCGCATCTCGTATCCTAGCAACCACAAACTCATCACCATTGCTCACACACAGGGTCAGACTAATTTCTTTCTTTTTAAGAGTTTAATTGTCTTTAAAAATCCTAATTTCTGGTTTTCAAAAGAAAAATAATTTTTTGCACTTTTAAACATCTTAAAAAATTGTTTATATTTGAAATAGGCCTAAAGCAAAACAGTCATATCCAATTAATTAACACTTCCTATTTTTAAAGCCACCTGGTGGTGTTTAATTTTTATAAAATATACACAAAATTCTTGGTACTTTTCCAAATAAAACCCAAACTTTACTTTTCGCTAGACGTTTAAACCCTTTTAACACATAAACAAAAGAGAAAAATATTTTTTCCCGTATATTTACTCATTAAAGTTGTTCAGACTCACATTTGACCCAGACAAATGAAGATTTTTTTTTACTTTGGCTAGTCAAGCAGGTGTTAACTGGCATAAACCAATTGAATTTTCTTGCATAACTCGCAGTGTTAAAAAAAATTATAATTATGAATATTTGTCTGGGTCAAGTATGATTCAATCAGAAAAAAAAATTACATGTTGCCCATGAGGTAATGGCTAATTTCGGAAATAACACCACCTGCGCAATTCAAAGGGGGAAAAACCACTTTAAGTAATTATTTTTAACTATTTATCCGCAATTTAAAAAATTTCCCACAAACAAATCTTCCGATTACTCAAAAATAAAAAAAAGCTTCTTAACCACCCTAAGACATAATTTCCCTCCTTGAGAAATAAAAACAAAACTAAACAGCAGATTAGCTTTTAGCAAAACAAACACACCTTTCGAGTTAGAAAAAAAAAAGTGGAAAAAACACACCTCTTCACCCTTGTCCCCTTTTACAAAGTAAAAATGATGTCAGGTGTACAGTCGCAGACAAAAATATCCACCCATAACCGCCAACGTAGGGCAATGACTGTCACTCGGATAAACTTGGCATCATCCGATTTAAAAAAAAAAAAAAAAAAAAAAAATTTAAACCACACTTAATATAACCTCTCAAATTCGCTTCGTTTTCGCTATACATCCCCCTAATATATCTTGAAAAGAAATAATAATAATTATAACCCTATAACCAAACAAGGGGCACGTGCATCAACTTCGCATGCGACCGACGCATGCTCAGTTGACCAAGTGTAACGACACTGGAATCTGGCCCCGAATGGTAAGAAATTGCTCACAGCAATTAAAGACACGCGTCACAGGGGCATTTAATAGACGTTCCGTATCCTGTACACACTTATACCCCATAAAGATTGAGAAAACCTCAAACGAGGTTCTTTTGTGCGCCAGGTCGGCCATTTTTGTTGGTTGTGCAGCGAATTTCTCTTGTATCAAAAACGGATGACATTATAACACACACCCTTGATCGTTCTAAAACGAGAAATAGCGACGACAAATGGTAATGTTGTAGCTTAAAAAGTGACTCATCGACCAACCCTTTAAACACCAAACTCAGTAAGGAATACGGAAACACCTTTGAATCTTAATATACCGTAATGTAAATAAATAAATAAAATAAAAAAATTAAATGTTTCATACCTTGTGCTTGTGGGTGAATAATATACCAAAAACATTGGACGACTTGTTGGTGTAAACACTAAATAAAAAAATTAAAAAAAAAATTGAAAAATTAAAATTAAAGGTAATTTTACCGTTATAATAATTTTTTCATTTCTGGCGATTATGATGTACGGTAATTTAATATTTACCAACTTTACGATAAAAATAAACGTTTAATAACAGTCGTTACGTAAATATACCCTGCCTTTAAACATTTTCCCGTACAGTGGTCTCAATTGGCTTCGCTGCAATGCTTAGATGTTAAAAGGGCAAAATTAGTCACCTGACACTTTAGCATAGAGAAACGCCCATTAGGGACAGTTACCGGCATTTTTTGTGGCCAGTTGACTTAAAAACAGGTAAATTACTTAAATAAATAAGCCATAAAACTCACTTGACGTGAACAGATCCCATCCATGCCATTGAAATGGATTTTTTTCCAAAAAAGAAAAAAATTCTTTAAAAACCACTATCTGTGAAAAATAAATTTTGAATTTAAATTTAAAAAAAAAAAAAAATTGTAAAAAAATTTTACCTTAAAATTAGTAGCGGTTAACTCGATCTAAATGGATCCATCAATCAAGACGCTAGTGTCCTGTACCAGTCCATCCATACAATGACACATGTGCAACCTTTGGTATTTAGGGAAATAGCTCCTTGAAATAAAAAAAAAAATAAAATAAAAAATACAAATAAATAAAAAAAATTTTTGTTTCATTAAGTCCCGTATATGATTATAGGTCAATGCGCTCCCAGAATTTGACAATAGGCCTAATTTAAATTACTAATTTAAAATTATATTTTCAAATTTGTACAGAGAGACTGAAATTAAGCTTTATTACTGATTTGTTTGATTTCTCGCTTTTATTGAGTGAAAAATGTTGACCCTTTGCGCACTGGCAGTTAAAGGTCAATCAGACTGACCACTAAACCGCATGACTCAATTAAAAAAAAATAAATAAAGTGTAAAAAATTCGCCCATTGACCCGCAGAAAGGGAAAAGGGGAAATGAGATTCGGATAAGTGAAATTAAAGGGCACAAAATTCCAACTTGGGAAATTACTGAGTAAAAATGCGAAAAACAGTGGAGAGTAAGACAAAGCCAATGAACTGTTAATGCACTTTCAAATTAACGAGGTTTTAATTTTTTTTACGTTAACTGTAAAAGAAAAAAAATCGATATCAATATCGATACTTTTCTGAAATATAACAGAATATACAAATGTTAATTTTGAAATCTAAAAATTTATAATTTTAGTATCAAACAATAACAAAAATCGAAGTATCGATATTAAAACGATTCGATATTTCCATGCAAAAATGTATAATTTAAAAAAAAATAAAAATAAAATACAAAAAAAAAAAAAAAAAAAAGGATTTGATAAAAACAATAAAAACATCGATAATTCGACAACTAACTGATAAAAAAATCGATATTTTCGTGTAGTAAGTAATAAATTTTGATTCCTCAACACAAAAATCGATATTTTAATCAATTTTTTGAATAAAAAAGGGTAAAAAATTCGATTCTACTACTGACAAAGTGTAAACAACTGATATTAACTACAAAAAAAGATAAAACATCGATTTTTAGTGTAAAAAACGAAAAGAATGCATTAATTAAGGTTAGACATGTGAAAATGTTCGTTTTGCTGGTGTGTGTGTGTGTCTCTTCTTCTCTCTTCTATAAATTAAACACTTCTCCGGGCCCGGCCCTGGGTGGGGTCGGCATTGGAGCCTGGGAAAGTGGCCTAAGTTGAGGTATGCGAGCCAACATCGTCAAAGCAGAGATGTTCGCCTGAGGAGAGAGACGCCGGTAGCTTTGTACAAATGCTAGTTGTGTTTTCAAATCACGTCGAACTAAACAGAGCTGGAATTTAAGCGTTACAGCTTATCTGGACACATGGAGTAATTCACTTTGCAATTATAGTCTCAGTCTTTTTCCCGTCGTCCTCCTTCGTTTAAAGGGAGAGGAGGGATGTTGGGGGAGGGGGGTGTGTGGAGACAGGTGTTGCTTTCTTGGCCTTTTTTAAATCACTCATCACACCACATTTTTGCACCTAGCACTAATTTTTTTTTTTTTAATTTTCATTTTTTGGGAACATTTTATTTTTTAATAAATTAAATTTTGCTCTTATCAAAATCGATATCGAAAATCAATTTAAGTTTTTTTTTTTCAATAATTGAAATATTTGAAAAAGCCAAATAATTATTTTAAATCGATAAAATAATCGATTAAATTATCGAATACAGTATATCGATTTTTTAAAATTTGTATATGTAAAAAATCGATATTTTTCGAATAGAATTAATAAAATTAATTATTTTTATCAATTTTAAGCAATTGATTCAATTTACCAGGTTAAAATCGATTAAATTATAAAAAATATCGACTTCACTCAAAAAAAAACTGAAATCTGTACTTATCCAAAAATTCAAAAATTAAATGATAATCGATAACCAAGAAATAGATTCAACTACTAATATCACAAACCCTGACCAAGGTCTCACCAAATTCCCACATATAATTTGCCAACTGTTGAAATGCACTCAACTTACTAACCAACCCCTTTTCTTCCTCAATCATTCATATCCTGCTCAATAAGGCCCAATTTCACCCTCAAACACCACCCATTAACCTTGACACATCAAAAACCAACATTAAAACCCAGCCCAACACAACAAACAAAATCACTCTTTGAAAAAAAAAAAAAAAATCAAAATCAAAATCAAAATTAAAATCAAAAATTTCCCATAGTTCCACATTAAAATTTACAAAATAAAATAATTATTAAAAAAAAAAAAAAAAAAAAAAAAAATCCAAAACAAAAATAAATCAGTCATTAGACCAACAAAAATCCTTCGACGTCATAATTAAGCTTGAAATTTACTGCAGGTGGCGTCCACAATCTATTTGTCTGCCACCAAATCAAAAAGAAAAAAACGTTTACTTCCATAAAAGTAAGTTCATGTCGAGTTGTAGGTGCCATCATAAATTTGTCGGTCTGAGTCTTTTGTTTTGATTCTCCCTATTCCGTAATACCCTATCAGCTGCCACCAGCGGTCTCTGTTTCTAAAGCGACAGATAATGAAGTGATTACACTTTTTTCCACACAGCCACAGAGAGGAGAGAGCGAGGGAGGAGGGTAACCGGATGACCCCTAGCGTGTAGGTGTGGGAATCTCCTAAAAGTGCCAGGGTGGGCTGAGTCATCTTCAAAACTCAGGTAGACAGCAGGTTACTAAAAGATAGAGACCACGCCCAACGAGGTTAGGGTTCTTCGGAGATCATTTTCCCACCTATATAGTGTAGACCACATTCCGACCAATGGCATGCAATTTTTTTTATTTAAAAATAAAAAAATTAAATGTCTTTTTTTTTTTCTGTTTAAAAGGTTAAAGAAAGAAAGATGGAATAGAATTAGGTTAACAGGTTGAGGTTCACGGAGAATGAGTTTTACTTTTAATTGGGAAGGTTTCAAGTGGTTATTGTTGAATTTTTTAATTGTTGAATTATTTAACAAATATCACATTTTATTTTTATTTTTTTTTAAATAATAATTAAAATAAGATGAAAATAGCATTAAAATTGGCCAATTAACAATGTGAGTAATTATAAATAAACAAATGACACTATTTGACAATATCACATTTTATTTTATTTTATTTTATTGTGTCATTTGTTTATTTATATTGTTAATTGGTCAATTTTAATGCTATTTTCATCTTATTTAAATTATAAAAAAAAAAATGCAATTTTTTAATCTTGGAAAAAAAAAATACTAAAACCGCAAAAATAAACACGAGTGAGTAAGATTCAAGTAGCAATCATTCTCAAAATTCTAAAACGGTTGATTTTTAGCATTTCCGCTTACTCACCCTTCTACGCCATTTATTTATACACCACGTTAAAAAAAAAAAAAAAACATTTCCTCAAACAACAAACAATCCGCACCGAGGTCCAGTGCGAAATAAATCTCGAGTGCGAAAAACAATGCTCTGCCGGCGCATCAGCGCAACAATATTCGCCGTCACGTAAAAACTCGCCCGGTTCAAACGGGGTCAATTTATAACCCACGAACACGTTCCGCCATTTAATTTTCTCCCTTCATTTTGTATCCAGTTATTTTCAGTTATGTTGACCGCAACAGGAAGAGCTTCAGACTAGAATGTGATTGGCTGCACTCCGCCAGGTGCACTGACTGCTTCGCCCTCCCTTCCCCCCTATCTACACCGGTCCCCTCCATTTTCCCCTCACGCGCAGGCACGTGGGTTGGCAGCTGCTAAACGCTGCCTCGAGCCCGTAATAGCCGTGCCCCCTAGCTACAGCACGCGCTACTCCAAGCTCCACACAATAGTTTAATTACCGCACGTAGCCTTGTACTTTATTAACTAATCAAATACGAGTAGGGGTCAGTTTTACAGGATTACTTTTTTAATATTTTTTAAAATTTCCCCAAGAATTGTGAAAAATGATGTAATTTGTGTTCATTGTTTGCATTGAACCAGAAAAAAATATCTTTTTATCGATGAATTTTGGGACGAAGGTATTGTTGCTTTTAATTGTTTTTTTTTCAGTTCATCTGGTAGGATAATTGTTAAGCCTAATTAAATATGCAAATTTTTTGGTTAACAGTTGGTTGTTGGTTTAAAAAGTGCCAATTTACACACTTAAAACCTGTTATAACGTCAAAAAAGTTTGATTCCCAGACATACAAATTGTATATTAATTTACGGTACTCGGTTGTAACGTAACAAATTGTTGGGCAGTTGGGTCCCTTCAGTTACGTTATAACTGGGTTCCACTGTATTGTTAACTAGCGCCTTTTTGTGGGAAAACTCAAAAATTCAGAATAAACAAACAATCAACTAAGCGACCGATTCGTGAAACTACGTATTTGTTAATTTAAATAGTTAACTTAGCATGTTTAGATACAGTTGCACCAACGAAAGTTAAAGTTAACCGAAGTTTAGCCAATGCAGGGCCGGCCCAAGAAATTTCAGCGCCCCGGGCAGGTGTTATAAATGCGCCCCCTCCCACTTTCTTGGCTGCCCCT
>JAQFZP010000481.1:0-34462 GCA_034695745.1 Geophilus truncorum
TCGTCAGCTAACATTTTGACTGTTTTCTGCCAGCTAGTTGATTGTTATGAGTTAGTATTTTGCAATCTCGATTTCTGTAAGGGCGAAAACTTGAAAAACTTAAAGCTGTTCACTCACTCACAGTCAATTTGCTAGAATTGCTACACTTTCAACTTTAGCCAGTCATTATTGTTTAGTATGTTTGGTTGAACTTACCTCTTCTACTCTTGACTTCTTTGCTCACAGTCAACATTTCAAGAGCTTCTTCTTTAGTCAATGCATCAGTTCTAATTGAAAAAACCAAGAAAATCAATGAATTTCATAAATATTGAAGTGGTGAACTTATTCAGACGCTTAATAAAGTCAAGTAGACATTCTGTGTTAAAGTCGGCCATTTTCTAGACACTACTTCAATTATTTCACCTTTTCACCAATAGGATTCAAAAGCCAAAAACCTTTCATAGTTTCTCTGCAAATACTACAATACTTCAATAAAAAATCATAATGGCATTGTATTGGAAGTTGGGTGTGGCAAATCTAATGGTAACAGAATTTTTTACTTTGAAGATTAATAAATTTGTAATTTTTTTATTATTGAAGAGAGAGCAAAATTTCCAATTAGAAAGTTGAGCATTGTTAAATTAGGCTAAAAATGATGTTTTGACCATTATGTCCTGGGAAATCAAATTAAAGGAACTGACTTCCGGTTTGCAATAATTTGCTAAATCGAAGATTGACATTATTAAAATACCGTAACTAGATACTTACATGTAAGTAAAATCTATTGTTGAAACAAGTTCTTTAGGTTCCATATCAACAAGAAGCTTCCATAGTGGTTTTTCCTCAATCTTGGCCCACAAATCCCATAATGCATTCACAATGGCTGCTGTTGCTAAGTGAATTACCCCCTTTTCAGGCCCAATCTAAAAAATCACTCATTTTATACAATTTTACAAGAAAATTTAAAACTTTTCACTTACCCATCTCATTTGAGTGTCATTGGTCAGTTTGTGCCAAAATTCTGAAAAATTTTCAAAAATTTCTTGGACTTTGGTTCCAATGACTTGTCTTGATAAAGAGTTGATGGCACATGTGACTTTAAAAATAATGATTTTTATATTTTTTTTGGTTATTTTTTTATTTGTTATTTGATGAGGTTTTTATTCTTTTTTTAACTGTACCAATTTCAGTTCCTCTGCCAAGTGTGAATGTGAAGCCATGGCTTTCAAGGTTGTCACTTGTGGTCAGTGTGACATAAGCACAGGAGTAATCAGGATCAGTGTGCTGCAATTAAAATGTAGAAAAATTGGGTCTAAAATACACTAAAATCCAACAAAGTGGTAAAATGTGCTCTGTATGTGATTGAAATAGTATTAAAAGGGTCTGGAGAGGTCTGAAATTGGTCTGAAAAGGTCTAAAATGAGTCTTGAAATGGTATAAAAAGGGTATGAAAAGGTCTAAGATGAGTCTGAAAAGGTTTAAAGGTTTCAAAGAGATAATGCTTGATAAAATGCTTAAAAGGTTTGTTGCCAAAAAGGTCTTACATGTGTAAAGATGTTAAAAAATGTCTAAAATGTCTGAAAGGTCTTGAAAGTTTATTAATAGTTTAAAATAAAACATAAAAAACTTTAAAAATCTAAGGGTCTAAAATTGCATGAATTTCCACATGAAACAAGAGGTCTAAAATCTAACAAAATTAAAATGCTTAAAAATACTTGGAAGTCCAATACTGAAAGATCTAAAATTAAATATTTAAAACTACATCTTAAAATATCTAACAAAATATTTAAAAAAATCTAAAATGGTCTAAATTTTCATACAAGGGTCTAAAATTTCTAAAACAAAAACAAATATTTTCAAAAAACAAACTAAAATACCAGCAAAAAGCCTAAAAAAAAAAACAGTTTAAAATGTCTAAAATATCATAAAAACTCTAAATTAACACTAAAAACAACACCATCAAACATAAACACAAAAACCAATAATTATTGCTACAACTCATTCAAAAAATGACAAAAAACTAAGTCTAAAATGTCTAAAATGTGAAAAATAAATGACATCAAGTAAAATTTACATGCAAAGTGTATTTACATTAATGCTTGAGAAAATGGTTAATTATAAATGAAGGAAAGTGTATGTGTTAAAGTTTGATGAGTAAAGTGTTTAGTTCTCATGTCAGTCACAAGATTGACTAGATGCCAACAAATGGTAATAGCGGAAAGACATAAACTTGAGAAAAAGGAGGTGAAATCTGTGAGTAGAATGTGCATGTTAAGCTTGCAACAATACCAAAATAGACTTTTGTAGGAGTTGAAACAAGTGCCAAATGGATTTGGAATTGTAGAATTGCATCTGTGGATTGATATGTCAGATTGCAACATCGTGTTTGGTATAAATAACTAAAAGAAATGAATGTGATTTGAAATCGCAGGGATTGTTGAAAGTGTTATAAATCACATGAAAATATTAAATTTTTAGTTGATTTTATTTATAAATTTATCAAGTGGTTGTAAATTAATGTAAATTTTTTAGTTATGTTTGTGAAAGATTACAATGAATCCCTCTAAATCAGTCTAAATTATTGGAAAATCTCTGACAAATTATTTTGAATTCCTTCAAATCAGTTTAAATCATTCTAAATCTATGACATATAAATCCTTTAAAATCTATATGAATTACTAATAATATCTGAAAAACTATTATTAATTTATTTGAATCTGCTTAAATCTTTGTAAATCTGCCTAAATCTCTAAAAAATTATTATGAATCTCTTTAAATCAGTCTAAATCATCCTAAATCTCTGAAAAATTATTATAAAGTCTTTTGAATCAGCCTAAATCTCTAATAAATCATTACGAATCCCTTTAAATCACTGTAAATGTACCGGTAATCAACGTTTCATTAAATTTGTTTAAATCTTATAAAAATCTTTAGAAATCCTTTTAAATCATTATATAAAGTTCTTTAACTCTGTGAAAATGTCAAAAATACATTTAAAATTGTTTTGAATCTCCTTTAAATCTTTGAGCATTTATTACAAATCTGAAAAATCTGAAAAAATCTTTGGTAAATCATTCCAATCCTTTTAAATCAAACTAATTTCTTCAAATCTTTGTACATTAAAAAAATCATTGTAAATCTCTGAATCTATTATAACCATCATTTTCACCCATTAACCATCTCTTCACCGCCATCTAGTGCCACAATCCACAACTAAAAAAACTCCACTAATCACTTTAAATCCCTATCAGTCCTTGACAACAAACATCCAAGATAAAAACCCATAAAAAACACATCTAAATTTAAAAATTAAAAAAAATATTTTTTTTTTACAAAACCAATAGTAAAACTTTGTTTTTAGTTTCACTTTTCATGACCCACCATAAATTAAAAAAAAAAAATTTTTTTTTTTAGATACCCATGTGTTTTGCTGCCAAAAATGGAGTAATTTACCATTGCATCGGATCCATCGCCCTCTAACGACGTTGGAAAGCGAATATCTTTAACGGTCAACGCTAAAATGTATCGATCGCGTCCAGCCATTTTCAATTTCCATGCAATACAATCTCTAGTATCAATTTCTATTGATGACGTCACATTGTCTCATTTCTTCCTTGAAGCGATCATTTTTACTGACGTCATCACTCAAGTGCCATATGCACGAGGTCAAAGATCGAGTTTAAAAGATTTCTTCACTGCGCAGCGATATCTGGTGGGGGAAAAGGAAGTTATCAGTATAGTTATCAATTTTATGACCTGACCGATTAAATCGTATCTAAAAAATAGCAGTAATGGTAAGAAGTGAACTGGATTATTTAAAAATACAAATTAACTTAGATCAGTTTTAATCTCATTAAATCATCAAAAATATAAGATCTCGTCATTTCTCGTTTAATAAATGTAACCTTACTTCAAAAATATGATTGTTTGCGATTTTAAAAACGCCTAAAAACAATTTTTCATTATTTTCTCATTTAAACTCTTAAATCTCGTGATATCTCGTGATATCACGACTTAAAAAAAAAACTTGAAAATAAAACAAACATTTCAATTTTTTTTCGCAACCAATTTTTTTATTTTCCCCGCCCACCACGCATGCGCCAAACAACAACAACAACACCAACACCATCTGACGGCGAACCGGCGAACCCTACGCCATATCAACATTGACGTTGAAAAACTCTTCTTTGAACATCAGTGACAATTCCCCCCCGAATCGCTGCCGCCCGGCATCAGACATCTTTATGGATACGAAATGAGACCGAAAGTGCCGTTTTTTCGTCTAAAAATGGAGTAGTCTGCCCTTTACACACTCTTTCCCTTTCCCCTCGCAACGCACATAGCAGTCAGCACGGACCCATGGCGTCGGCATCGGCGACTCGCTCGCCTTGGTGTACACGAGCCACTCAGTGCCGACTTTTGAGATTCTTCATGCCGCACCGAGCCTCACATCCGCCGCGGACGACATGAGACGACACGCCGAGGTGAGTTATTTTGCGTCTTGGCGCACTGCCAGTTTCAATGGCCGAAAAGAGAGGTTAAAAGAATGGGAAAAAAATTCCCGAAGAAACACTTTTTTCCGACTCCCAGTGACCTGAAACGGATTTATTTTGGGTTTAATTTTGATGTAAAAAAATTTTTTTTGAGCGCCAAATAACGCGCGGTTTCATCGTCGGCCATCATGGTGTGCGTGACGAAGAGCGGATCGAAGCTGAGCGAGGCCATGGCGAGGGAAGTGCGGGAGCCGTTATTAAGTGACGTTATTTCGCACCAGGGTTTGTTTTTCGTGGGTTTTTGCCAAGTTTCTCGACCTCGGGAGCTTTGGGGCCTTGAGGATGAGTTTTGGAAGGTTTTGGCAAAGATTTGTGGGAATTTTTTTTGGGTTTTTTTGAAGGGCTGTTGATTTGTGACGTCATTTGCGAGTGGTCTCAGTTGGATAAAATTGCCCGCCTGATTGTCGGTTTCCCAGCGAGGTTCGTGCAATAGCTCTTCAACTTGTAAAGCTACGGACCACCTGAAGGGGTTACATTGTTACATACTTGAAAACACCTTGATTTGGCTTGAAATGAGGGCTAATTGCGGGATCGAGTCTTGTAATTCGAGATTTTGCGAGATTTGATGAAAAATGATGGGAAAATTTTATTAAAAAATTGGTAAAATTTATCTGGAATGAGATGATTAATAGTATTGTTTGTTTGGATGAGAAATTGCGAGATTATGCGAGAAGTTATGTGAAATCGCGAGATATCGTGGAAAATGTTTTAAAAAACTTAGATTCTGCGTTAATCGTTTTTTATTTACGTTACTTTGCATTTCCAAATCTCACACGAATGAGATTTTGCGAGAAGTCGCGAGATATTGTGTGAAATCGCGAGATATCGTGACAAAAATGTTTAAAGAATTTGAAGATTCTGTATAAAACGTCTTTTAGTTATGTTCATTTTATTTTGCATTTTCAAATCTCCCAGTAATGAGAAATAGCGAGACATTGCGTGAAATAGAGAGAAACCGCGAGAATTTTGTAAATTCAAAATCATTAAAAAAAACCTGAAAAATCTTCACAAAACTGTTTAACTTTTATTTATTCTTAACCAAATCTCATTCTCGCGAGATTTTACGAGACACTCTGAAAAAATAAACACAAAAAACTTAGATTTTAAACTTCACTCATCCATTTACCACAAACAAAATCTCGTTTTCATCTCTCGCGACACGAGAACATACGATAACTCACGAGATTTCTTCAAAACACCCCCAAAACCCACAAACAACTCGCTAAAAGTGCACCAAATGCTAAAACCCAACCTTTGCACGGTCACAAAACGAGTATTTCATGCACATAACTCGTTGCCTAGCAACCAAAACCACAACAAGTGCAAGTTCCGTGCGCTGTTTATCATTGTAAAACCACAACAAACAAAATGGCGACCAAGATCTCAGTGTCAGTCTCCGATGGTTTGGCCTTGAAAAACATGGAGGGCAAGGTCGCGAAACGGTCGTCATAGAAACACGTTGTTTGTAAGTACATAATTTAAAAGTGGAGTAAATATTGGATGATTCAAGGCCTTGTAAAACGAATGTATCTAGTAAGTTTTTGACAGCTTTGTTTACATATGTTTTTTGTGGTTTGTAGGTGGCGCTGTCCTGCTGTTACGTCATTAATTTCGGGTGGGTCTTGACTCTTGATGCAACTTGGCTTTTGGTTTAATGAAATGAAATTTAATATGAATTTATTTGATAGATTTTTGAAACAGTTTTGTGACTGTTGGGTTTTTAGTGTCCCATGTTTGAATCAGGGATGGGAATTTGAATAATTTGGAATTTGAATTTCGATTATCAATTCACGATTTTTTTAAAATTAATTTCGGCATTAATTAATTTAATTTTTTCTATTGATTTATAAAATATTCTCATCATTTTACAAACATTTTAATATTGTTTACCGGTATAACAAGTTTTTAATGTGACTGATGTAGTTTTAGATGTGTTTTTATGTTTCTAAGATTATTTTGAGTTTCTCTCTGTTTCCATGTTTATTTGTTTCTTAGAATATTTTATATGTTTTATAACTGCGTGAATTAGAATTTTATCTAATGGAAAATTTATAGGAAAACTGTTGTAGAAAGTTGAATTTCTACAAATTCTGAAAGTTGATGGAAAATTGTACTGGTAATAGAAAATCAACTTTGTCTTGTCAAAATAAGTACATTAAAAATTAAGAAATTTTTAAATTTTTATTTTTAACATTAACTTAAATCAATTAAAAATTAGAAATTAAATTTAAATATTTTTAAAAAATTTTGTCAAAAACAGAAAAAATTTTACCTTGTAAAATTTTGGCATTTATATATATATTTTTTTTATTTTTTATTTGAAACATCAAGATCCTTTGTTAAACTCTGTTATCACTTATAACGTAACGTTTTTTGTTTTCCCGACTATATAAGCGTTATATGAAGTTACTCGGTTATAACGTCAACTCGGTTATAACGTCATTTTCAAGCCAGTCCCTTGAGAAACGTTATAAACGGGTTCCACTGTACTTTAGTTTTGTGAAACTCACGAAATCTTTTAAATCCTTCTTCTACAGTATGTGACCCTAGAAGCATGAAAAGATTGCATGGCATAGTGGCAATATTTAGAATCACAATTTCCCTTTTCTCTCATTCAAACACAAAATTTATGTAAACTCACACTTTTCTCTTTCACTTTTTCCCATTGTTGGCAAATTCCAATGTCAGCATTTGTCTTGCAAAACTCTACTTTTTTACCTAAACTCTCTGACATTGTACTACACAAGAAATAAAATAAAAAAACAAAATAAATTAAATCTTCAACAAAAATATGAAAAACAAAATTATGTTTTTAATAGCCATTTCCTGTAAATAGACAGTAAATTATATAAAAAAATAATTATGTAAAATACAATGGAATTCGGCAGTAGCGACATTTTAATTTTTAGGGACTGCTCAAAAAACTTTGTTATAACTTATAATTGATTGTCGTTACAACCAACTCTGCTTATAACGTCAATTTGACACTACAACCAGGTTACTCTGTTATAACGACATTTTGACGCTAGATATGGTATCATAGTAAAATTTAATTTTGATTCCTATGAACTTTAATAAGTAATAATAATAAATAAAAAATTAAAATAAAAAATTACACAACAAAACAAATATTGACGTTATAACCAGGTTCTTCATTGCAGGGACCAAACATTTATGTCGCTATAACCAGATTTACGCTACATCTGATGTCGTTACATTCGGATTATTTTAGCATTTTTTCAGTAGGGTTTAGGCCAGGGATAAATAAAAATGTCGTTATAAGCGGAATATCGTTATAAATGGTAGGGCTTTGCTAATAATGCTATAAATTGTCAAAAATATTTGCATGTTTTGACTGAGAAAATTCAGAATTGCAGCTGAAAAATTGAGAAATGTGTTGAAATTACTGTTGAAATGAACCCAGATGTTAAATTACAACTTAACTGTGTATTCCACATGTGCCAAATTGCACAAGAAATGATTGAGTATAGAAAACTGTGTGAATTTAGAATTGAAATAACAACAAAATATTTTTTGGGAACACTGCAACATTTCAGGTTAGAGACATTGCATGAAATTCAATCTATAGTTCTTAAATATTAAGTGCCTCATGATAAATTTAGTTTTTTATTTTTCACTTTTGCAAAAAAGTCTAATTGCATTGTTAAAGAAGGACTTGCTTTGAAAAAATGGATAACTCTTTGATTACTGGCCATGATGACTGTTGAGGGCTAAAAATCATTTTCCATTGTTTGCCTACAGAGGGGGTGTAATTAGACCAATCCAGGCAGACCTACCTTTTTCACCTGATCTTACCTATTCCCACTTCTTTTAGGAGAAATACTGAAAATACTGTAGGTCATGACCTACTCACGCCTTTTACTGTCCTCTTCGCTTTACTGGGCAGCCTAATTAAAAATCTCTCATAGGATTTTAAGGGGCAGAAAATTTGCAAGAGCTATAACTTTATTACTAATAATAATTTTAAAACTAAATTTGGGCAGAACGGAGATTGTTAATATAACAACAAAGTCCAAAAAAAAACCAAAAAATTTTTTTCTAGTTACGTTTGTGTCTGTGGTCTGTGGAAAACTTGTCCACGTGGCTCGTACTAGAAGAGTAAACATAAGCGTAAACATAATTTCGAATTCATCTTAAAAAAAACCACTTGATAATTATTATCATAAATTTTAATTTGTTACAATTGATTGATGTTTTCGAATCTAGCTGCCCCTTGTGCATTGTAGCATGAATTATCTGCAATGCTTCTATTCAAACTATATGGGTGCATTGCAGGCAATTAACTTGTATTGAATTCACCCTCAGTTTGGTTCACTTGATCTTTAAAATAGAATATTATAATATTATATTCGGATGCTGGGTTTGGATTTGTCATTTTTTTTTTCTTTTAAAAATCTGTGTGACATTGTAGTTGGTCCATTCTATTGGTTGACATGTGATTTGACACGTTGATTTAACCCCATGTTGAAGATGAGGCCAACTGTGGGTTGAGAAAGTTTCCTTGTCAGATTAGATGTCAACCAAACTCACTTGTCAGTGAGGTCACTTAAGAAACCAATCAATTCTTGACGTGGTTTTGCTTTGAAACTGGCTTTTATGGTAAATGAAACCGGTTCAATTTTTAGATGAAAAGGTTTATATATTTTATTGATGAGGAGTGAGATTTTTAGAATGGACCGGTGAATTTGTTCTGATGAGTATCTAGTTTTTAGATGAACCGGTTTTGTAATGAGAAATTTTTAGATAAACCGGTCGGAATGATAAACATAATTTGATGTAAGAAATGGTCAACAATATTAACATTTTTAAATTAACTGATTTTGATATTCAAATTTTACTTTTTTATATGGACTGGTTCTAGGAATATGAAATTTTTAGATGAACCGGTCAGACTTTTTTTACACAATATATTAATTTTTCTTCTATATAATTTCACAGCGGCGTCCAGCCAGAATGAATGCAACGCCCACCGGTCATCGAGCCCCAACAACGCCCGATCGCCGCCACGAGTCATGGTGGTCAGAGGCCCTCCGATCCCGCTGACCCCACCTCCACCATGCTGCTCGGTTCGTCATCAATGGACCAAGCCCCACCCTCCGTGCCGCGTCCCCGCTCCTCCGCCGTGCCTCTGGCCGCCGCCGCCGCCACCGCTGCGGCCGTCGGCCCGGCAGGTGCGGCCGTCGAGCCGGGCCCTCGCGCTCTCGAGCGCGTCGGCAGCGGCATCGGCGTCACCGCCGCCGGCACCACCGCCTCGGCCGGCGGCATGCCGCGCACCCGTTCCCGCAGCATGACGTCGCTGCCGCCCGAGCCGTTCATGATCATGCGGAGCAAGTCGCTCAATCGCCGCGTGACGCTCAACGTGGGCGGCGTTCGGCACGAAGTGCTGTGGGGAACTCTGGAGCGGCTGCCGCACACGCGGCTCGGCAAATTGCGCGAGTGCAACAACCACGAGGCCATCTTGGAGCTGTGCGACGATTACTCGCTACTGGACAACGAGTATTTCTTCGACCGACACCCGCGCTCCTTTACGTCCATCCTGAACTTTTACCGGACGGGCAAGCTCCACCTGGTGGAGGAGATGTGCGTTCTGGCTTTCAGCGACGATCTGGAGTACTGGGGCGTGGACGAGTTGTACCTGGAGTCGTGCTGTCAGCACAAGTATCATCAAAGAAAGGAACATGTGCACGAGGAGATGAGGAAAGAGGCAGAGAGTTTGAAACAGAGGGACGAGGAGGATTTTGGAGACGGGCGGTATGCGCATTATCAAAAGTTTTTATGGGATTTGTTGGAGAAGCCTACGTCATCGTTAGCTGCCAGGGTAAGATTCACTCTTCATTATTATGAAATTCATTATGAAATCAAGTGTTTATTATGAATCTTGTTGAATTTATTTTAATGTGTTTTAGATACAGTACAGTTTTGGTTTTATAAACAACAAGAAATTACTACAAAATCACATAAAATATACTTTAATTTTTTTTTAAATCTCATTCAAAACATTACTAAAAAATAAGTCACATTTTGATTCTTCATAATCTCATAAATCTTAAAATTTCTATAATTTTTTTTAAATCTCTATAAATCTTTTTGATTCTCCATAAATCTTGTCAAATCTTTTAAAAATCCTACTTATTTCCTAAAAATTAATTCTGAATCTCTTAAATCACTGAATCTTTTGTAGATCTTAAATCCACTAAATCTCTTTAATTTCTGAAAATCTTATTGAATCTTTGAAATCACTCACTGAATTCTTAAAATTTATCATACATCAAAATAATTTTATTTTATTTTTAAATTTTTTTTGAATTCTTACAAACATCTACTAATCTTCTAAATCACTTCCAAAATCCAAATCACCACATTAAAACAACTCTGAAAATCACAAAAATTATTTCCAAAATCTTAAGTCATGTCTAAATCACAAACATCTCATAACATCAATTCAAATTATTTCAAATCTCACAAAATCAATTTAAATCATCTCAAATTTCACAAAATCCCTTCTAAAATACACTATCAAAAAGATATCCATAAATCATATTTGGGTTAAAAAAAAAACAAAAAATGTCTTCTTATTGAATCATTTAAATCCCATTTTGTATTCCCACAATTCCATTACCGGTACATCAAAACAATAGCTAAACTAAATGTAAATCCAAACCACTTGTATGAACAACAAACTTGATTCTCATCTCCCCTTTGATCATCAAACTCAGTTGAATACAAAAAAACAAAGAAACAAAATGGCAGCCAAGTAAAACCTCTCAACACACCCACTCAACATGAAAAATACCGGTAGATGACTTGGAGTGTGTTTGGGATTAATAAAGTGTTAACTACATCACGACGAAATCATTGGACCGAAAAAGCCGAGCGAATAATAAAAAGTAGTTGACTGGAAGAAATAGGCTTATTTTGCAAGTTAAGATGGTGGGGGTTAATGAAAGTGGGAGAGATGGAGGAAAAGACTAATCAAAGCCGCTTTCGAATTCGATGCTAGCGAAGAAATTTATTCGTTCTTCTTCGAAGTTGTTGGTGATTGGTTAATTTGTTGTGTTGATGGTGTCAAGTGTAATGAGGAACTTGCTTTCATTAGGGTTAAAGATGATCCCTATGGGTTGGCTTTTCAGTCATGGTTGTGGATGTGGTGCAGGAAAGCTGACTTGTTGATTTGTGTAGTTATAGTGTCTATGCAATTGAGTTTGAGGTGAGGTTTTTACGTTTTTTTGGGGTTTGTAATAGTAGTTATGTTGGTTTATTTGACAGTGACTTACACTTATTGGCCACATTATAATGGCCACCTTTTGCCCTTAACACTGTTCCAATCAGTCGTGGCGTAGGTCTTTGTAAAAGTCTCCTCAAACCATTTGCATACAATTTGAGAACAATGATATGGAGCATTATTTTGCTCCGTTGGGATAAACCATTGCTTGGGATAACCAGGTGGTCACAATAATGTCGCCAGAGAGTGTATGTACTGTATTTTTATATTTAGAAACACGTGCTTGTTCCATCGTATTATTTTTTTTTATAAAATTTGTTATTAACTTATTTTATAAAAAAAATCTGTTCATTTATGGATCGTTCGATAGCAACACGACTTGTGAGCTCTAATTGTAGAAATTACAAAATATTTTTTTTGCAAAAATTCTGCCAATTATCATTCAAATTAAAATCCAGTTTTATTTAATTGTATTTAAAAGATTAAAGAGAAATTTTCTTGTTCTCTTTCAACATTGAAATTCCCTAACAGGAGTCGATGCCAAAAGAGTTTCCGATCACGTAACTCGATATCAGATGACATGAAATAACACATGTCTACTGAATACAGATTTCAACACAAAAAAACTGCCACTAGGTGGTGATGGATGTGTAGTAAATAACCATAAAGAATGAAATTGTAAGAAAACTTAACTTTGTTATATATTTATTCTTGACTTTTAACCCTAACTTCACAACGTACCGTACTAAAAATATGTTTTACCTTTAGCCTATACCAAGGTGAATTCTTCCGTCGGTTAAAATATGACCCGTGGAGTAAAAGTTTACAATTTTAATAAAGAAAGTGATATTTTTACTTGAATTTATATTTTGTAATTTTAAGTAAAAAAAAAAAAAAAAAAAAAATTAGAAATGTGGTTTTTATGGAGCTACAAATTGCAAAGGTCAAAAGAAATATGTGTGTGTTAATGTGAAAGTCATTTGACGTTGAAATATGTCGACTGCAACAACGTTTAACATAATAGAAAAATACATATGTAATAATAAAATAATACCATAATAATAAATTAAATTAGTAATAACAAAAAATAACAAAAATTCGCCAACAGTAAAATATAATTAAAATTATTATATATACAAGTATATATTCCCTATTTTCCACCATGTTATTGTTTTTTAAGTGGGAATTGTGGGTAATAAATCATTTTGGATAACCATTTTCCTGTTTACACAGTTGTTGAAATGACATTGGGAGGAGGTGAGGGTAAAGATGAGTGTTGTATTATGCAAGGGTTTCCCTTGAAGATAAACAATGGGTCAAACAAGTGGCCTGTTCTGCAAACAGATGTGTGAATTATTTATTTCTCACATTTGAAAGGGGTTGCCAAGGGTGTGGTCACTTTGCAAGGTGATTGCAGACCTTCAGGTAAATATAGCGTAGATAATCTCGCGAAACCCGAATGGAAAAGAAAGAAATTTCAAAATGTTTAAAAACAAACTTCACCTAGTGGTGAAAAAAGCAACTAAGCACAAACAAATGTAAAATTTGCCATCTCTGTAACAAAATTCTTGCACATATTGAAAGGTCACGGGTTCATCGATTTCTTCGATCGGCAATGAAAGCGAAAAGAAGAGAAAAGTGAAAATTAAAGTTAAACCAGTGATTTCCAGTCAGTTGAAGTCCCCTAGTGGGCTAATGTGGTACTTATGACATGTTGGTGAACAGTGTTGAATGGTTAGTAACCAGTGTTTTTTAATGGCCACTTATTCCAAGGTTAGGTCAGATTTGTGTCTATTGTTGCCTAGATCTAATTGTTATGGAGTCTATTAGGCAAACTAAATGACTTTGTTTTGTCATGACCAAAGTGCACAAGAAGAGATCAGAGTTATTGTTTTTGTTTGGATTTTAGCTTGAGGGTTTTGTTTTGTTTGTTTTGTTGTAACTTTAGTGGTTTGTCAAGATTTGACAGGGCTGGCAATTGATTGTTGTGATTGATGGCTTTGTTTGAAGTAGCTGTTGCTATGGTGATGGAAGAGATGTTGGCTGATTTGATTGCTTATGATGCATAATGAGTTCAAAATATTTAACCCTTCTCAAAAATGGTAAAAATATATTACAAATTTCTACATTGTAGCTGAAGTGCCATTAGTCAAATTAGGTATACATTTTATTACTGCCAACAGAGGGATAAAGCCTAATATGATTTTAAAGGGCAGAAAATATAACTAGATAATGATATATTGTTTAAGGTCACCAACAACTACTGTGGTTGTACATAACCTGTCACAAGACATTACATTACAAAAATCCTTATTTAATTACACAATTCTAAAGTATTATTGTAATACAGTCAACTCCCTCATATCCGGACATAGGGCAGGACTGGGAAAAGTGGCTGGATATGGGAGCTGACCAGGTAAGAGAGAGTATTTAGTGTAGGGAGACATTAAAAGGGGCCGAGACCTTTGGCCGGATATCAGTATGTCCGGATATGAGGGAGTTGACTGTATAACCAAAGCTATTTATGTTGTATATAATGTACATTATACCTATGGGTAAACAGTATAATTAGAGCGATAAAAGGCTAAAGTTGGTCAAGACAACTGTGGTCATTCGCAACATGTCACAAAATATTAATATATTACAATTTAACAATAAAAGAAGTGCAAAGCATATTTGTGTTGGAATGATGCTGATTGGTTTGTCGCACAGCAGGGGACTTAGGGCTAGGCAGTTATTTCACGCATTCAGTTATTGTCAAAATCAATAATTGACCTAGAATCATGACAACCATGATAAGTTGATATGCATCAACTTTATTTCCACATGCAATAATGCATGTGGGTTAAAGTAATACAGTTCGTTGAACCGTGCGTGCAGAGGCATAAAGTTGTACGCGATCACGACACATCGATCAATGGTAAACACTTACCTTGGGATTGACTCATGACTGGTCAATTTTTTAAGCTGGCTTATTCCCAAGTTGAAATTGATCAAGAAGGTGATTTACTTTTTAGATAAAGTGATCAACTTTGGAATGATTGTTTAGTTTCTAATGGATTGGATTTAAAGTCATTTTTACCTATACTTGTCAGTTTCGTTACCTACGAACATCATTTCTGTCAATTTTTTGTGACATTAGTTTGTGCTCTCAATTTTCCAAGATATTTAAATTTTAAGAATGTGAGATAAATTTTAAATTAAATTTTTATTGATTAATTTTATTATATCTTTATTTCAATATTGCATTATAATACAGTCGAACCCCGTTATAACGAAGCTCAAGGGATCGAAGGATTTCGTTACATGGATGGGGATTTGAAAATCGTTTGTTATAACGAGGATTTCGTTGTAAGCGAGTTTATTATAACGAGGTTCACTTGTATATGTTATTACTAATTATTTTCATGTTTATGGCCACTCATTTTGTGCTCTTTACATTTTGTCTCACTCGCTCTGCTCCAGCTACAATATACGTTATGCTACATTTATAGCAACCGATAAATTTTGATATAAATCTGTTACTAACTATTCCACTTCTTGGCAACCTTCAACAACATCCAACATTGTTATTGGAATCAAGAAAGCAATTTGAAACAAATCAATGAGCAAATTGAATTGAGCTGCACAAACAACAGAGGCATTTAATCGTTAACCTTCCGAATAAAAACCGTTGCTGTTTTTTTTCACTGTCTTGACACAGCATCATTTCAATTCCATGCAATATTCATGACCAGCACTTCCTTTGTTTTATCTTCAAACAACACTATTCCAGCCACAAAAGATGTGGAAAGTTGATCACACCTAATTAAATCGATCGCGCTGATAAATTGACTCCGGATCCACCCTTTTGCTCTGGCTAATGGCATTTCTTTCATCGCTTACACAAATGAATTACGAGCCTCGAGTAATGAAAGAAAAATGAATCGTAGAATCACGTTTTAAATCCCTTGTCAGTCTGGAAGAATTCGCTTGTTAATTGCTGCAAATTGAATTGCCATGAAGATTGTGACGGACAAACAACAACGAAAGACTAGATGGATTAAAGGGGAAGAGAAGAAGAAATTTGACCCAAATTTTTAATCATTTTCTTTGGGGTTTTGAAATTGGCTGAAAGGTCATGAACTTTGACCTATAAGGCTAAGTTCACATGTGAACTTATGTCTAATTATGTAAAAGTAAAACATCTTGATGTTAAAACGACGTTAGGTTGTTCCACAATTTTACGTGATAAACAGGTGTCATGATATAACGTTGTTTAGGCGTCGTTTTTACCTTATTTCCTTTAAAGACGTTATTTCTACATCTGTTTCATCTTTGCTCCTTATCTTAAGGCAAACATTAAGTCTCAAAAATTGTGAAAACTCCGTCATTTTAAAGACGTAATTATGTCTAAAAATGACCTGTCCTACTTTGAGACGTAAAAAAGACGTCAGAATGACGTTAATCGAGCTAAGGTGTGTATAACTTAAGACTGCGTGTATCGAATGACATCATTCAAGACAAAATCGTTTTATGATGCTGTAACATTGGCGTGACATTAATAGGACAGTTCATGCTTTTTGTTACAAAAAACACAATGGGTGCATCATTAGTTGAAGAATAAGCAAGTTTGAGCTTTTATGGTAATTGATGAAAAGCACTAATGGTTTTTGGATTGTTCCTTCAAGGTACAAAAAGAAGAGGAAAATGGCGGCGGTAAAATTCGAAACATGGCATAAAAATCAGGTTTATGTGGATGTAAAAGTTTTTTAATGGCATCTTAAACAGGTTGAGATATTCTTTTCCTTCTCTCTTGTGAGGGAACATGTTTCATTCAATGGGAGAATGAAAAACCCTGACATCTGATGGTGGATTTTTTTCAACTTTAACTTCCGAATTTTTTCAGAAAGTAAATTGGTTGCTTTGGATGATATCAGAATTTACCTTCAGGGTTCCACAAGAGAGTCTGAAGATGTTAGCGAAGAAACGTAATAACATGTTTAATAGAATTTAACCCTTTTTTCCAAATTCCATCTTTTTGTTATCATTGGTGACAATTTACTAGTAAACTGTACAACTGAAATTTTATATTTATATTTTTTGCGATCTCTATCATAGAGAGAAGAACATTGCAAATTTTTAAATTTTAAATTTATAAATAATAAATTATAAATTTTACCTAAGACAGGTTTTTTTTTTATAAATTTAGTAAAATCGGAAACCTTAATATTTCTTGACTATAGAGATCTTTGGTAAAGTTCTCTAAATACAATTTTCTTGCAACATTTTAACCACAGCAAGACGTGCAGAGGAATGTAGATGTTTTGATGGAAGCAAAACTGTGAAGAAATAAAATGGCTACCTTTGACCTTTTCAAGCGAGAACCGAGAGAATCCAAGGCCGATCAATAACGGGCGCAGGAGGAAAACAAACTGAAATCGTGACTGGAAACGACAGGGAAAATGAGTGAAAACCGGAAATAGTCAACCTATACTTGGATCATCCGAATTTTTCCTCGAACGACTTTTTTTAATAGCCGATGCACTCATATTTTTAGAAGCATTTGAAAGGAACTTTGATGGCTTGGCATCGCGTCCATAAACAGATTTCATAGACTCGCATTGAAAATCAATAAAAACAAAACTGTAAAAATAACGGATGGCAATAGATATATATTAAAAAAGGGATAAAAGTGGAGAAGAAATAGGTTAAGCAAACACGAAAAGGACAAACCACGAAGGGAGACATTGGAACATAATTCATCAGTCGGAGTTGTGGTTTTCAACAAATTTAATATTAGAAGATGAAGTACTATATCTTCTGAAATTGTACCCTGGTGGCCTATTTTCAAAATTTATTTTTTCTTAAATTTTCCTAAATTTTTCTATATTTTAATTTGTTATTTAAAGGTGTTGAATGCTGATTTTAGCATTATTGTTGCTAAAAACAAGGCTAAAGCTTTCTGGATGGAAAAAGCTGCTTCCACTTGGTCATGTGACATTATCAGATTCAAAAGTTACACACTGGGTGGGTTGATTTATTATTTATCATGTTAAAACTAATCTAAAACACGAGTTCTAATCTTAATGAACAAGTGTGATGTTGTAATTATTTTAAGTTTAATAACTCAGAGCTTTTAATTATTAAAATTCAAATCATTTGAGCCATTAGTGGCATTCAATATCTTAGTTTTTAAAGATTTGTGGTTTTTAGAAAATTGTTTTTATTTACATTTGTATATTAAAAACTATTTTCAAAAATGACAAAAACTTTATAAACCAAGATATTGAAAGCTATTATTGATTTTAATGTTTTGAATCTGACTATGTCATAAAATTAGTCCACCAATAAGAAGATTTTATGCTAGATCTACCCCCCCCCCTCTCTTAGTTGTGGTAAACTAGAACCTAGGGGTGAAAACACCCAAAGCCTTGACCTATTTTGCTGAACAAGCCCCCATCTATGTGAGGGGTGCTAAGAGGATTAACTCAGAAGGGGGTGAAGAATTTTGTATTATCTTTTTTTTAGTCGATGTTGTGATCTGCTTGACAAACCAACATAAAGCCACCTGATAGAAGGCTGAAATGCTACAATCTCATCATCCTTCCAGGCTGTTAAACTTCCTATAGGGTGCAATTTTTGTTATGTGGTAGAAACTAATCAGCGACAAAGCGGCCAAGCTCAGCTATAATTTATCAGCATAACTTGATGAGAAAATTTGGCTTATGCATGAATTTTGCAATTTGAAATGCCAAAGTTGACGCCGGCTAAGAGTGGTCGTTAACGCTCCAGGAGAAAGTCGAAGCTTCTGCTAGACTGGAACAATGTGCTTTATGAAATGTGCGATGGCACCAGTTTGAATGGAAAAATCAGAGATCAATAACTTGTTTTTACTTTGCGAACCAGTAACGACATTTGAACTCTGACAATGTAAATGCGTAACTTCGTTGTACAGTAGTTGTTGTTCACAAAAGCGAGAAACATCTGGATGAATGAGTTATACTAATTCTCAAACGAAATTAAGATGCATTCTGGGTTTGTGCAGCCTAGGAGCAATCTGATTGGCTCTCAAATGCGTGTGCGCATATGCTTTTTGATTGGCTACTGGCAATCACGTGATCAGCCAGCGAAGCTATTACATAACTTCTCTTTAAATTTTGCAGCAAGTGACATTTGAATGGTTTTTCTCCTGTATGAATTAATAAATGACCAAGATTGTTTGTTACATTGTAG
The DNA here is from genome assembly GCA_034695745.1 of Geophilus truncorum. NCBI lineage: Eukaryota > Metazoa > Arthropoda > Chilopoda > Geophilomorpha > Geophilidae > Geophilus > Geophilus truncorum. Next base: position 18,991 of record JAQFZP010000481.1, read on the forward strand.
TTCAGGGGTGGACAACCCTGTTGAATTTTGTTTAAGTACAGTATTCCTCCATTGTCTTTGATTTCTTCATAGTTATATGTTGAAATCAGTTTGAAATTGAAGAATTCTTCTTGTATCCTGAGGTTGAATCAAATTCTTCAACTTATCCCATACAACTTTAAGATCCACTTCATCATCCAGACAAAAGAAACCGACTATGGTTACAACTTAACCCTAACAAACCTTAGTGATGCTATCACCTTTACATCCACTTTTCCAATTTATTTACTTTGATTCAAATTTATTGTTTGAAATATTTTACTTCTCCTTATCTTCCGCAAACACCGAACTTTGCAGCCAGACAAGCTTTATTAATAAATAAAGCAGCAGTGGTAGGAAATGAAAAGAAAAGTTTGTTTACACACTTCTTGAGTAAAAATAAAAAACTTGGGAAAGTTTTCCACAGAGGCCTCCAAATCCAGGATTTCAGAGGTTATTTATCCATTGTGGCCCCTTTTAAAGGGATTCTTCTGTTGGCAATCCTTGAGCCAAAAGACTATGTGTTTCTCTACTTTCTAAAGGTGATAGCCAACTATTGAAGTTGATGATGGATAATCAATTGCATCATGGGCTTTCAGCATGCAATCTCCTGTGCAAGAGGTTAATTGAAGTTTATGTGGAAGAAATCGCAGTTTCGTGAACGACAAACATTCTGCTACTACCGATTGCAGTTATTTATACTTTGCAATAACAACTTTGCAAAACATTATAAAATTCTTCAATTGCAAAAAATTATTTTCTAAAGTGTTGGTAGTATTGAATGGTTTTGGCTCTAATTAGTGCAAAGCTAATAGTTTTGAGGTCCTTATTTCATCGCTCTCTGCAGCTGCAGTTAATGTTGAGCAGGTGTTGTTTAAATGTCACCAGGCATGTGTTGAGGATAAAATGTTTTACACAACCAGTTGTGTAATATGTATAGCAACAGCACCATACATATTACATGTAGTCAAGAGTTGTGGTGACTGCTTCGACAAAATCGAATAAATGTTTCAACCTGTGGTGAGCTGAAAGAGAAACTTAAAGAAGAACTTGGAATGTTTTGTCAATAATAGTTTAAAACTGATCAGTCATTTTTCTTAACGCTTTGATTCAACAAAGCGGCTTCGATTGATCGATTTCAAACGCGGTTGAAATTGAAGCTGATGTATGGTGTTTACTTTATACTTACTCAAAGATTATTGAAAAGAAAATTAATTTTTCTGTCATCAATTTTTATTGATAGAAAACTTAAGAGAAGTGATAATGAAGTATTATTTAAAGTTGCCAGCACACAAAAAACAATCAGAATATTGTTTTCTGTCATACAGTAGTGTGAATAATGAATTGTGAACTGAATTGACAGCTAGTCAACACGGTAATTCCATCATGTTATTGACATTGTCACACCCCAATACATTTTTGCACACTGTAAGAGGAATTTCAAGCAGAAGAGAAGCAGAGCACAACAAATAAAGATAATGAAAAAAAGTTTTTTTTCCAGCCACATCTGAGCTTTATTGGTAACAGTTACAAGTGTTTGTCATTGGCAACTGCTTGCAATCAGTTATAGAGGAAATGAGTACTTAAGAAGGGAAAAAGTGCCTTTGATTTGATTTCTTTTAACAAAGTTAACAGATTAGGCTTATACACATAGTTAAAGTCAAGTATTGTTTGGGAAACAATGGCCAGGCTATTAGAAGTCATTTTAATGAATTTTATGGGACTGGGTTGGGCTTGAGCTGAAGCAAGCCTTTAGCACTCCCACTGCATTATGGGAGCTTATTATATTATTGATCAACACATGTTTTTTGTTTTACTGCTTTAGAAGATGAGATATGCAAGGATGGTATGCTAATTGGTCTTCCCACATATCTGGTCATTATCAGTTGGTGGAACTGGGTTTATTGTAATCTATTTTTGGGTTAAGTAAATTAATAAGATTGAGTTAATTTGGAATTTAATTTGAAAGCGAACTCTTTGAACACAATTTTGAAGTACGGTTACAAAATTTCTCATTGCAAAAGAGTTCTTTGCCCAACTTGTGGTAAAAAATGAATTTGGGATAACTTAGAACTTGGTTGCATGTATTATCTCTAGAACTAATTGTTCTTGTTTTGAATGACTATGTCGAATTCTGGAATATTTTGTCACCAGATGGCAGTTATAGTCAGCAGAATATTTAACAATGTAGTGAAAAGTTGTGTGAGTTTATGGCATTTTGATCCGTTTTAAACACTTTTTTTTACTGTAATGTCAGTGCCACCTGGTGACAATGTATGCTCATAATATGTTAATGCAGTGAGTGTGACACCTGTTCCAAGAATACATTTTTTGCCTCCTTATGGTAAAATTATGAACTACAAAACCAATATCTAATAAATCAGGACTTAGATTAATTATAAATAACACTAATAACATTTAGTTTAGTCACATACAGTCCAAACTTATTTTATGATATAAGCCTTATTAGCTTTAGAATAGTGTTGACCATTCAACAATAGCAAGAAAAATTGTGAGTTACACCACAAACACAACTCAGCTTGCGACCAAATGTTCTTCAAATGACATCACAAAAGAGCAATTTAGATTCCAAGCAGCGAAGCGAAAGGGAAAATTCTTCGCGAAAGAAAACAAAATTATCTAGCGGAAGGTTGAAGTGTAGAAGAAAGAATAAGACTAACAGTAAGAAAAAGCTGTTGTTAAGAGAGCAATTATCTTACCGAGTTATTCGGCCAAAGCACCTGTGGTATTTTAGCAAAGCTTGTAACAAGAAACAAGATGCTAATTGGATAATTCAATTCTATCAGAAGCAATTATTTAATTTATTTTTAAATTAGTAATTCATCCGGGACTCGGGGATTCGTATTTCGCCTAGATCAGGTGGAAAGAAAACAACCGAGAACAAATAAATACATTAAGAAAACTTTATGAAAATTTTAGTTTTCTTTTGTTTACCGGTATCGTATTTCTTGAATTAGTGGCACTTCTATTTATTTTGTGGATTGTTTTCCCTGCATGTCGATTTCGGCGATTTATTTATTATTTTCATAATTTGTTTGTCACATATAAACCAAAAAAATTTATATTAAATAATTAATTTTTCATCTAGATTCTGGTAAAAGTAATCAAAACCAATCTGTTTTTTTTAAATTAAATTTTCTAATTTTTTTAATAAATCTTGTTTTCTTAGTAATTCATGATAATTTTAGCATTTATTGTTGTCATTTTATATCTTAACTTTAGAAAAACGAAGCTCAAGGGACTGAAAATTTTGTTTGTTATAACGAGGATTTTGTTGTAAGCGAGTTCGTTATAACAAGGTTCAACTGTATACTGTAAAATCTCAAATAGTGCACCGTGTTCTATTAGCAAAATTGAGTTTGCAGTTACTATATCTATATAGTAGTTAAAAATTTGATATTTCCCTATGCAAAATTAGACAGACACACAATTCCAGAATTGAAGGTAATTCTTGTGAGTTTCTGTAGTTTGATTTGTCACAACATCCTCAACACAATTTGGCTGTCTCTATAAATTAATAACTATGAAATATTAAACAGCTTTTGATTTTGCCATTGATAATTGATCGATAACAAGATACTGTACACTTGTTGTTGAAGGTGTTTGCGTCCCTTTAACCACTGGAATGTGATGGCATTAAAGCTGAACAAAAGGCATTTAAAGGTCAGATGGAATTGATTTTGTGCATAATGTAAGATATATGAGAAGATTTAGAAAGAAAACAAGCTGGAAATGTACATTATTAAGGCCATTATCAGTTTGTAAATGAAGCAATGCATTGTTCCTTTGTTCTGCAATGAAAGATGATACACCGAGAAAGATTTGATAAAGATGAAGTACTGAACCTGACTGGGCTATCTGAAATTCTGACACTAGGTGTCACTACTTCTGTTTTCTTGCATTGTATTATATTTAATTCAATACAATTCTTGGTTATTGTTGGTCACCATGGTGAAACAATCAGTTGTCCAGTTGTTTTTGTAACTTTAATGTGAAAAAAGAAACATGACAACAGTGTTTGGTTTCTGGATCCTCTACTCAATTACAGTGTCTTTCTTTGACTGGGTTAATTTTGATCATCTAATAAAGAGAGCTGCCAGTGTATCAAAGCACTAAGGCACAACTGGCAGGGTATATTCACTTTTGGCACAATGCCTAACTTGTTATGAGCTTAACCTCTCTCAAATTATGGGTTCAAAGTAATTTCACCAAAATGCAAGTTGTAAAGAGGTAATGTGAAGTTTGTTGATAAAACATAATGGAGAAGTAGATGCCTAGAAGAATTGTTGTTGTTAGTGCTTGAGTTAGTTGTTTGTGATTTGTTGGTTTATATAAGTCTGTGGTGAGCTCAGGTTACTTATTTACACTGAAGATAGGAGAATACTGTTTCTAGTTTACACTCTAAAAACACACTGAGTTGATCTAACTAAAATTTAGTTAAATAGGTTCCAGCAAAAAAATATGGTAGATATAACTGTAAAATGCTTTAAACAACTTTAAGAAAGCATTAAAAACAATTTTAAAATAATTTGTTTTTACCAAACATTTTAGTAGGAACCTATTTAACTATTATTTTAGTTGAATCAAGTAACAGTTTTTAGAGTGTACTTGTGTATGACAGTTAAGTGATGCATTTGCTGCAGTTCATTTACAAGTAAACTGGAAACAGTATTTTCCTCATTTCAATTAAATCACTTCTTTTGAGCCATTTTGTATTGTTGAACTCTTCCCACAGGCCTTCTGGAATGTCTGTAATAAAAAAATAAAGAACTTTCAGACTTGGTCACACTTGATGTGAAGTAACTCCCATTAGTTCACAGCAAAATAACCAATACAAGTTGCTTTACATTAAAAGAGACTTAAAGAAATAACAAAGCCAAGAGCTAAAAAAATTTATAACGCAGTCAATTTGATTGATTTTGATGCATTCTGGGATTGTTATGAGAATTTCAGTGAAAATAGAAATTCATACAATTCTGCAGCAATGCACTTGCCAGTAGCGAACTTCTTGTTTTGGCTGCTGCCACTCACAGAAAGATTCATAAGAAAAGATAAAAATGACCCAATTGTGCTCAAGTAGTGGCACTAATAAATTCACTCTGAAATAACTCGGTCACATAAAAAGCCGTTCCAGGACATTTTCGGTCACGAATTCTCCATTTTTATTCATTTTGGCTAATTTGACTGCAGCAATTATCTATTTGTCTTTTTACTTTAAAAAAAATATTCTATAATGAATTTAAAGACTTCAAAATATTTTGTTTACAATTCAAAAAGTGAAAATAAATAAATAAAAAGTCGGTGTTATTTTTAGCGGAATTGCTTGGCACTAACCGATGACCCCCATTCCGGCAATCCGGCATTTTTCAGAGTAAAGTGAAATACTCGAATCTAAGTCTCGGCTCGGCGTGAAAATGTGTGGCAGTTATAGTCGCCGCAAATGTTTTCCTTTCTCAAAAATGGCTCGCTTGCAAAAAAGGATTTGAAATGCTCGTCGAGAGGATCGTCAGACGTGGTGCAAGCATAAAGCAACCACTATTTAGGCCAGACACTTTTTTTTTTATTACAGCGTTGGTTTAAAATGTCGGATTATGTTAATGAATATTTATAAACACACTGTAAATCCAAACGTCTAAAATTGGCTTCAAGTCAGATTTGAGACTAAATATTAGATTTATTTTTCATGGTTTAATGTAGAATTAGATTCCTAACACGTGCTACTTGTTTGTCCAGTGCGTTATTTATAGGTTAGTCAAATGTCTAGACACTTTAAAAATTTTAATTTTTGCTGTTTAGATTTACAGTGAAGCCCTTGATGTTTTTGTGAACAGATAATAATTTTTTAGAATTCACATCAATTTTTAATTTCTGGTAGTCTTAAAATAAATTTAAGACTAAATTTAAGACTGATGAAATTTAACATTAGATGTGAATTTAGAGGTGATGGAATCAATTTCAGTCATTTTGATGATGTCAATTAGTGTTAAATTTTATGAATGGCATTTAATTTTACGTTCTTTTATAAGAAGAATTATATGTTATGTTAGCTTTATTGCATATTGAAAGAAGCTGAAATTCTCTAAATACGGTATTCTTAAAACATCTAACATTTTAAAGAAATAAACTTAATATCTGTAATATAATTCCAAATACAAATTACATACATAGATTCATAGATAATCAGTACAGAATACTGTAACTTTTACACATACTAAAAAACAAACTCTGCTATTATCGTGCAAAAAACTCTTATTCTTATAAATCAGGTCATAATCATAACTAAAATCTACTTTATAACGCTATTTTATAAAATAGTTCCAGCCAATTATTAACTTTGTTGACATTTTTTAACCCAACATGGCACTCAAGCCAAATTCATACAATTAAAATTACATTACAACTTTTTTATGTACAATCAATAACTGCCTAACATCTATAATCAATGCAATAAATACACATCTCATTTCCACAATACACAATTTCCATTACAATTCTATACCTCACACACACAAAATCAATATTTCTAAACACAGTCCACAATCAGTGACAAATCTATTGGAACATTTTATCAAGCGACACCGAAAATGTATACCACATATATGTCTTCGTTCTTAATCTATACTTCTTTCTCTCCTCAACTATTTAGTCTCTTACAGTCAATACAACAAACAGGAAGAACAAAATTTAATCTTCGGTGATGGGAATGGGGAGTCAACGATCTTGCTTCCGCTGGCTCAAATTTAATAGTGCAGTGCATGTGCCCCCCCCCCCCCCAATCCCCCCTCTAAACCTTCGCTAGCCTCTTTACGTATCCGCACGCAGAAAAAGTCACCACGACACTCTAATGCACCAACTTCAAGACCTCATCCACCAATTTAAAAAAAAAGAACAAAAAAGAGCGAAGAATCGGATTCGTCGTGTGGTGGATGCTCCTGGCATGTCCGCCGCTACAATTGTCGTCTTTTTTGTGAATTTTTTTAAGTTTTTTAACTTCAGTTTTTTCTGTTGTATTTTTGTGGTATCTCACCCCTTGCAGCACTAATTTGATTGGCTGGTTTTTGTATTCAGTCAGTTGACTTTTTTTTTTCTTCGACGTTTTTCTTTTTCCACTATTTTTTTCTTCCGCACAACTGTCAACAATTTTTTCACCACCTTTTACTAAAAAAATAAGATGATGAAGAAGAAGAAGAAGACTTAACTATTTTTTGTCATTTGCTGTTCATTTTGTTTGCGCTTCTGTGAGCGATGGATCAGAGCCATTTGTTGCTGCATATAAGCTAAGCGCTTAAAATCGTCGCTATCGCTGTTTTCCCGGAAGCGCTTAATAATCAAATAAAACAGCCATTTTGTTGCTATGCAGCTTTACAAGAATGGAAAAAAACAGAAACAAAGAACAATAAAACATAAAAACAGCAATTATTTTTTTGGTTTTGCTTCAACACAACAATAGAAGAAAATATACCCTTAGGCCAGGATATGAGGGTGAGAGAAACACATGGAAGATTCTCTTTTACTGTTTTCACCCAAAGGGCATATCATAAGGGTGAGAGAAACACATGGAAGATTCCCTTTTACTGTTTTCACCCTAAGGGCATATCATGAGGGTGAGAGAAACACATGGAAGATTCCCTTTTACTGTTTTCACCCTAAGGGCATATCATAAGGGTGTGAGAACAAACATGACGTTTTTTATAGCTTTCACCCTACAGGCAAATTATTTTTGAAACAATGAAGATGTGAGTTTTTTTTTTTTTTTTTTTTTTACATTTTTAGTCCCACAGGCAATTTTTGAAACAATAAACCAGTTTTTTGTTTGTTTTTGGTTTTTGATTTTTTGATCGGTGGTTATAAGCCAATCGGATTTTTGTGTTCGCAGGTGGTAGCTATCATCTCCATTCTGTTTATAGTCCTATCGACGGTGGCTCTCACGTTAAATACAATCCCTAGCTTGCAAGAGAAGGACAAAGAAGGCCACATGGCCGGCGACAACCCAAAGCTGGCCATGGTGGAAGCGGTGTGCATCACTTGGTTCACGCTGGAATACGGACTTCGTTTTGCCTCGGCTCCGAACAAGTGGAAGTTCTTCAAAGGAGGACTGAATGTCATTGATCTTCTGGCCATCATGCCTTACTTCGTCTCACTGTTCCTCATGGAATCAAACAAACACACGGACCAATTTCAAGACGTGCGTCGAATCGTCCAAATCTTTCGAATCATGCGAATCCTTCGAATCTTGAAACTAGCGAGGCACTCAACGGGACTGCAGTCCCTAGGTTTTACCCTCAAGAACAGCTACAAAGAACTGGGACTACTAATGCTCTTCTTGGCGATGGGAATCATGATCTTCTCGAGCCTGGCGTACTTCGCGGAAAAGGACGAAGACCAGACCAAGTTTACAAGCATCCCCGAGACATTCTGGTGGGCAAGTATCACAATGACTACGGTCGGCTACGGTGATATTTGTCCGCAGACGTTCATGGGGAAAGTCGTGGGCAGCGTGTGCTGCATCTGCGGAGTATTGGTCATTGCACTGCCCATTCCCATTATCGTTAACAACTTCGCCGAGTTTTACAAAAACCAGATGCGGCGCGAGAAAGCGCTTAAGCGGCGAGAGGCCCTCGGACGGGCCAAGCGAGAAGGCAGTATCGTTTCGTTCCACCACGTCAACTTGCGCGACGCCTTCGCCAAGAGCATGGATCTGATCGACGTGTTAGTTGACACAGGAAAGAATTTGTCCCAGGGTGATGCCGCAAGCCAAGGCGGCGACAGCATAGGCGGAGCGGGGAACAAACCCGGCAGCGGGTCCCGCGATGTCAATGCGACCGGAAGTACAGGAACTGGATGCTACAAGAATCACGAACACGCATTGCACTTGCGCAGTGGCAGCCGGAAAGATTTGGCCGCCATACTACCACCTTTGCAAACGACCACGCAACCACCACCGACGGCTGCGGCGGAAGCGCAACCGCTGCAGCACCTACCGGATGTGACCAACGACGTCAGCAGCTTGATGGAACAAGATCTTCAGGTTACTGCCCAGGACCTCTACTCACCACCGACGTACCAGCAAGCTGTTTCAACGTCAGTTGTAAGTACTTTTTTCTTTTCTATGTCTTTTCCTGAGAATCAGGTTAGATGAAAATGGTTGCTTGGTTGACCTCTGATGAGGGAAAGAGGTGTTTGACTTAAATTTCCAACCCCCTCAAAGGTTATGACCTTTGCTCCTCAAAGATAGTTGTAGGGGTAGAAACAAGCAACCATTTTCTGATGCAGTAAGGGTAGTGTTCTAATCTCTTGTTTTAATGTTAGAGTCTACATTTTTTGGATTAAATTAAGAATTAATCTCATGAATCTTACTTTATTTGTTAGTTACCGTATTTCTTGAAGTAGAGGCATGCGTCTTTATTAATTTTGTAGGCTGTTTTTCCTGCGCGCCAATTTCAGGGGTTCTTTTATTATTTCTGTAAACTTTGTCACATACCGTAATTAAAAAAATTATACCAAAATAATTAATTTTATATCTAAATTTTGGTAAAATTAATCAAAACCAATCTGTTTTTGATTAATTATACTAATTGTTTCAATAAATCTTGCTGTTTTCTAGTTAATGTATGATAATTTTAGCATTTATTGTTGTCATTACCCACATTTTTATTTTGGCCAAGCTTTTATTTTAAATCGAGAAATACGGTAACTTGACTTAATTGGGTAAAAATCAACTACAGTACTTCATCTAAAGAAGACTGGCACCAATCAACGGGTGTAGAGAGGATTGTAGCATTATTTTATTAATTTTAAAATAACAACTTACACCCTTTGGATTTATGATCTTATGTACCGGTATCATAAGTAACTAAACCTGCCATTTTGTGGTAGGTTGTGGACTTGTTTTAGTTAGACTTGGCTAGAAGAATCTAGTGAACAGCCAATCAGAAAATATGATTAAACGTATAATACCGGAATACATCATTTTTATTGACTGTTATAAGATTGTTAATGCAATGTAGTGTAGATTTAGATTAGGACATATCTTGGTCATCATCATCTAAATAAAGTTTCAGCCATTGTTATGACTTATCATCCAAAACCAGTTGTAACCAGTGGTCAGAAACATCTTTAGCTGAATTTGACAGGAAATTAGGTTATTTTTAACTGTCAAAATAAAAATGTAACTTCATTAGACTAATTAACTCATCACTGTCCACAACAGACGAAAATGACCAAGATCAGCCATTAGGGTTGTGTTTTCTAGATTTTAAATTTCTCAGACATTTTCATTTGATTGATGATGAAGCACATTGCACAACTCATTTTTTTTGTCATTTCTCATAAAAAAAATCAATAATTTAATAAAAGATAAAAACCCTGCCAGCAACCAAGTAGAAATTTTGCATTTTATTTCTTATTTACTTATTTTTTCATTTTATTTCTTAGGCAAAGAAAAGTCACAACAGACATGAAGTATTGAATCCTGATTGTTGTTTTTGCACATCACAGGTATTAATAATACAGTCTAAGTGTGTTGTAAGGAAAAAAGAAAAGGAAAAACATGGGACCTTAGAACCTGCTTTGATTTTATTTTTTTGGCTTGTTATTTTTTTTTGCACAAGTGTTGAATGCAGGTATGTCCAACAAGTGGCCATTGCTGAGCTGTTAGTAGATGGCATTGGGGCATCGATTGGTTTCGAGAGTCGATGAAACATGTGTAAGATTTTTTTGCTGCTTTGTAGTGAAAGTTTCTATGGTAAAGGGAGTTGGATACTGATCAATATGAAGTTTCCATGGTAATAGCCAAAAATGGAAATGATAGATGTGGATGAAATAAACATGTTTGTTTAATAAATTGGGCTATTTTTGAGCTACTTATGTCAAAATATTATTTGAATGTATATAGCTTATACAGTTTAGGGAATGACTCTACGCTAATAAAAAATTGGTATTTTTTTTAAATATTTACAGTCGAACCCCGTTATAACTAACTTATTTTTTGGTCCCTTGAGCTTCGTTATAATGGGGTTCGTCTATTATTAATCATGCTTATGATACAATAGACGAATGGATAAAAAGTAGTTTTTTTTTTAAATTGGGCTATTTATTAAGGCTCAAATGTTGTATTATGTGATTATGTTTAATATATTTAAGCATAATTAATTATAAATCAGCTTGAAAAATGTCTAAACATATCCATGTGATTATTTCAACTACAAGAGAAAATTTTGATAGTTAAAAAAATTGGGTTATTTTTAGGCTACTTCATCAAATAAGATTAAAATTCTCAATAGTAAATCAACCAAATATATAAAATATTTTTATATGATTGTTTTAACCGGTAATTTTTTGAGACAGTTTTGTCTTAAACGGTCACGGATCGAATTCAGCAGGATCAGAAATTGATAGGATAAAAAGCAGATTATTAAAACTATTTTTGGCAAACAATTACTTAGTTGTTGTTTGTTTCCATGGAAGTAATCAATGGCTTTGATCTCTACCAAAGATGAAGACTTTGTAGTAAAAAACGGTTTCTCTACATGACTATAGCTAAAACCAGCACATGTTGGTGGCCATTGCTACTTAACAACAGTTTTACTGCAATGTTTTTGTTTTACATCCTGTTTTACCTATTGGATCTCATTTTCATGTTAAAGGAAATAATTTGATGCATAATTGCAGGAAGTTATGGCAGCTATATGATTGAAAGATATTTAAAAAATAATTAGAGGTTTGTGAAGTCTATTTGTAGTTATGGAATATTTGAATGGGCAATTAAAGTTTAATTTAATCTGGTTATTTGAAATCATGATATTTATGGAGCTCAATTTTACCCAATTGCTATCTGATAAACATATGGCTATATTTAGTTTTCATATTAGTTTCATTTGAATATATTTTCTAGAATTAAACTCAGTTAATGTTATTTAATTTATTCAAATTTGTGTAATTCAATATGATTGGGTTATTTTGTGCTAAAATTGATATACATGTTGAATTTCGATATAACGAATTTTTCGGTTCTTTAAAGTTCGTTATAACGAGGTTCGACCTGTAGTTGTTAAACATTTTTGGACTACATTAATAAGACCTCTTATAATTGGGCTACTTTGTCTATATCGCCAAAATTTGTATTACAATTGGGCAACTTTGGGCTACATTGACAAGATTTATTATAATTGTGCTACTTTTGGGCTATATTAACTTTACATAATTTAAATCTACTACTGAATGAACGTTTCTCTTCTAAATGGCTCATAAATTTTATATCTCCACTTTTATTCCACAAATCGATTTTTTCCTTCATCGTTAACTCACAGCGTAAATGTCATTTAAATTTTCACAGCTGTTTATTAATATTAAAACCAAACGAACCCAATTTCATCAGTATTTCACGAGTGTGAAAAACTCCACATCACTGAAACTTTCACACTGCAGATAAATTTTGAAGGAGAAAAATTGCCAATGTGACAAGTTTATTTTTTCAATATAAACACAGCAAGAGGTATATCGATCAACTTTGGACATGCTTGTATGAACACTTGGAATGCTTCGAACCCTCGACGCAATTTATTTTTCCGCTTCTTTTTTTCATTTGTCACGCTCTTTACAAGGCCTCACTTTTTTACCGAGCGTTATCTGCCACACACAAAAACACCACACATAAACAATGCTACAGTTATACAGGATGTTTACGTTAACCTGTACTCAGTTAACGTTTAAAATCATTGGGATGTAGAAGAGATATAGACAAAACTGACTTTACATCTTCTGACTATTGTTTCCATACCAATTTTGTCTTTTTAAAAGATAGATATGACACTTTTTTTATATTATTTCAACGTAAACATTAAACTCGAGATGGATTTATTACGTTAAAATAATGTCTGTGCAATGCAGTAAAGTAATGTTCTATGTAAAATTAATTTTGTAGATCTAAAATTAGTCTATAGTTGGTCTAATTCGATTTAAAATGTGGGATAATTGGGCTACTTTTGGCTACTTTTCTTAAATTTGGGTTTTATTAGTTTTATATAATCTAAATCTACTGTTATTAAAATTGATCTGAAACTAACTTTATTTAAACAAATTTTTCAATAAATGTTTTTTTAGTTGTTGTGGCTTATACAAGTTAAAGTAAACATTCTGTAATTTTATAATATTTCATCACAGCAACTATTCATTATTTTATGAATTATTCAGTATTGAAGCAGTAATATTATAAATGTTTGTTTTCTTCACCTGTTTTTGTTCTCATGTCAACAAAGTTATTTTCACTACTTAATCAAGTTCCTTTTTCATGTTTTATCTTTTAAGTAATTTTATGTGGAAAATTTGATATGAAATAAGTTTGTGGTTTTTCTAGAAATGGCAAAATTGACTTTTTTTTTATCAATACGGTAATGTCTCTGGGTGAGAATGAGGCCACATGGTGGTGAAGTTGTGAACTGTTTAGATAAAAGTTTTTATTTTGATGGAATTTAATTAGAAATGAATTAATGAAGTTTAATTAGGTGCTTTTTAATGATAAAAGGAAAGAAATATCTAAATAAATATTATTTAAAATTTTATGATTGTCAAGAACAAATGTCACAATATTCAGTCTCGAATTCAATTTTTTTTTTAAATAAACAATCTGATGTTCAGATTATTTGCACAAGGTGAATTCTTTTATGGACACTGAACAATAAAAACATTTGCCCCTTAACTTTCCAGCAAAATATGTTTGTTGTTTTCACTGCAATTGAAGCTGTGGCCTTTCAGTGAACTAGCGACCATTAAACAGAATAAAATGACACCTGGTGGTTATTGAACAAGTTAGTTAACCCTTTGAAAACCAGTTTTTGGAAGTTACATCGGGTACCGACAATGGCGACAATTGTCACAGTTTTGACAGATGTTAATTTACGCGCTGTTGGGCTGTTGCTATGGAGACTAAAACGTTTCTCTACTTGCTGCTAGGTGTTATACTAATAACTCAGATAAATTATTATGGTGGCATTCAAAGTGAATTAAAGAAATTTTCAGTAACTTCAGGTGCTTCTATAAATTTTACTGTTATTAACTAGTTATATCTTCATGGTTTTTATATTAATTATCGTATAACGGCGCTTTGAGTAAAAGAATTTATTGCAGTGAAAACAACCAAAGTATTTTGCTGGAATTCTAAGGGGCATGATACAGAAGTGGGTATTTGAAGGGTAAATAATTTTCCTGTGCACAATTTTAGACTTTACCATAGATCTACAGTATTTTGGGAATATTTTGTCACCAGGTGGCAGCAGTTTGGTATTCTTCACCACAGATACTGTATTAGTTTTATTGTTCACCAGTTGCTAATACTGACTATCTGAAAACTCAAAAATCCAAGATGGCCAAACAAAAGTTAATTTTGCCCTTTCAAATCCACCAAATAAAAACAAACTTATATCATTTTTCAAGCATTCAAAATTCAAAGCGACTCGAAGATATTCAATTGAGCCCAATCTAAATATCAAATGAAATTCGAGCGACAAGACAATTGTGCACTCAAGTCTCTGGAGATGATCTCAAATGCACTTACAACTGCATTTGAAATGCAAACTCAACTTCGCTTTATTATTAAGCCAAAATGGCAGGAAATCAATGCGAAAAACGAGTCTTGGAGTCTAAAAGATTATTCGTTTGATCTTTCGCAGGAAATAGACGAACAGCCAACTCCTCTTAATTAATCGCCGCCGCCATCAACCACCATTTTTTTTTTTTTTTTACTTTTTCAACCTTAAAAAACCTCAACCCATTTGACATCCTGTTGTTAGGGCGGTGTAAAATGGCTGTTCCAGTTGTTGGTCTTGCAGGTAAAAATGGTAATAATTACACCCACATTCACAATTAAATGGGGCATGTGCTAAGACATGAAGTAGAAGAAGAAGAAATTAAATTGATTTTTTTTCTCTTTAATTCTCTTGAGTTTCAAGATAAAAGGGGTTTTGGAATGGAATTTAATCAATAGAGAGTTAAAAGTGTTTTTTCGACTGTAAAACTCAGCTGCTGCTTCCCATACCAATGCTTTGATTTTTATTAGTGGGATGTTGGAGATGGTGTGCACGATTTGATCAAGTTGAATTAAATGGATAAATGTGGTGTTTGAATATGTTTTTGGTTTTTTGAAGAATGTTGAAGATGTGGGATTTGTTTGTGATTATGCGCTGAAAATCGAAAAGTCAAAAGCGGTAGATTTACTTATAACTAGGGATTTTCGATATTGGTTGCATGAGAGAATGTTTATAATCAACTGGGGTATAGCTTTAACCCTGTTATTACGTAACGTTTTTTGTTTCTTCGGTTATAACGTCATTCTCAAGCTGGTCCTTAGAGAAACGTTTTAAACCAGGGATGTGTATTGAAATAATTTTGATACCAATACCAATACCAATACTTCAGTTTTATAAAATATCAATACCAA
>JAQFZP010000482.1:0-34461 GCA_034695745.1 Geophilus truncorum
CCATTTGAACATCTGGGAGCCAATTTTTCAACTTTCTCAAATCACTTCTGTTTCAAGTGGAAAGGCTAGTTCTTGGTTCAAGGCAGTGGCATAACGCATAATGCCGGGGCACCCCACTGCAAGATTTTATGAGGGGACTCCTTTATATTATTAAATTTTTCCTTGCCTTGGTGTTAGAGTTACGTTACATTGGTAAAACAAATCTGCAAATGCAATAGCAAAAAAGGATAATTTATAAAAACAAAAATTGTTTATTTAGTTTCATGATACACTTTTTAAAATTTTATTTATATTGCTTAGGGGGCCCCTGTTGTCGGGGCCCCACTGCATCGCAACCTCGGCTACCCCGTCAGTTACACCACTGGCCACTGGGAAAATTGAGTACCGGGTATGTCATTAATGTCAGTACATTACTACAAATTTAATGTCGATTTTTTTTTTATTTACTGTTCTTAGATAATTTTATTTTTAAATTCTTAAACTAGCAAAAGAAAAAATAATCTAATGCCAGCAGAAGTACTTCAAATGCCAGTAACTTACTGAGTAATGATTATCATGTGTTATATTCTCAAGAGAATTACAACACAAGAAGCACACAGATATTGAGTAATAAAATCAGTACCTTATCTATCAGTCAGTGACTATAAAATGACGAGGAAATGCCTGAAAGAATATCAGTCTTTTAATTAAGTCTTGTAACAACCAGCCTGCTTAAAAATGAAGTGTGTAATCATCTTAGCCTGTCTTGTATGTGTTGGTAAGTATCACTTTCTAAATGAGCATTTGCTCCTCGAGCACTCTTTTTTTTCACTTACTTTTACTTTTCTTTCTTTCTTCTTAGCGTATGGTGATTTGATTTGCCTTATTGGCGGTAATTACGCCTGCAAGGTAAACTGCATCGCCAGTGGACTTCTTCATGGTGGCCAATGCCACAAAGATGGCGACTGCAAATGCATTACTGAAGAGGGAAGCGAAGAGACAGAGGAACCGAAACGTATATGATATATAAATCTTGATTAAGTGGTTATAAGCACACATTTTACTAATCTTACAGCAAAGACCGAACTCCTCTGCATATTGGGTGGGGATTTGGCTTGCGAAATTAATTGCTTCAGTACGAATAAACATTTCCTTGGCCATTGTAACGAGAAAAACGATTGCATTTGCGAGGCAAGACCAAGTGATTAATGCGTAAAACGTAAAAACAGCAGAAGACAACCATTTAATCTGTATAGTCTTGCCTAGTAATAATCATTGAATAAAGAGTAATTGTAAAATAAAAAATGTTTGATATCTATCAATAAATTTATTTTTTCAATGCACAATGTTTTCTTCTTTGTCTTTTCTTTCCTTTTTTTTAACGTGTGACATCGGTATTACTTCGTGTTTCATATAAGGAAATGACTTTAAAAAAAATAAAGTACCAGTATCTAAATTAATAAATTTTTATTTGAGAAATTTTAAGTTTCTCTTGAGTCGCTTGAACCCTTTGAACGAGGAAGATAACTCAAAAATGGAAAATGTCTATTTAAACTTTCTTTTAATTTATACTCTGTTTAGTGAACGGTATCCGTATTAATTTTTTTTTCCAAAATCTAATCCCACAACTTATCAACTTCCAACTGAGTTTTGTGTAATGTTTTTAATAGAGCTACTGTACATGTCACAATCAGTAAGGGCGCACATATAATAAAAGGAAACGTCTCGCGACCTGTTCTTTTGCAGAAATAGCACTAACAAACCCACTAAATGATAAACTGCAAATAAAAAAAACAACAAAAACCACTAACCAACCAACTAAATGATAAATGTGAGGAGTGTGGGATGACAGTAATTTCGGACAGCGTTGGCACGGGCACGGGCAAAAAGCCTGTGAAGCACAGGCCGAACGCTAGTAATTTAAGATTATCTACTTTCAATCTTGGCGACATAGGTATCGTAAGTGCTGATATTTCATTATCAACTTTATAATGAGTATTTAGCATTACGCATTTCATATAAAACTTTTTTTTATCTTAACCTGTATCTGTATATAAAAATAAAAGTAGCAAATAGTTTAAACAAAATTGTTTAATATTGTTGGTACTTAAACCATTAATTCAATAATTGCAAAGTTTTGTACACGTTGATTTTATCAGAAGTAAAATGAATATGGTCAAAATCCATTTATGTGTTTATTTTTACCTCATTCAGTACATGTGTGGCTCTCACCGTTACATATATAATATTATACATAGTATACCTAATGGATAGGTTCACATCAAATTTAAGAATACAGTGAATGTCAATTAAATAGTATGAATTGTGCAAGATTATTATCACTTACAAGTATCTTTATAAAAAAAATAGCAAAATGTGCAAAAAGTTAATATCAGTTTGACAGCTTTGCAGAAAATTTTTTAATACTAAATTCAAACAATACCAAGGCTAAAAATTATCTAACTGATAGAACAAGTGCAAACAGCATAAGTTTTATCAATTGTATAATCTCAAGTGAATTGTGGCATACGTTCCATTGAGTCACGGGGACACTACATATATAAAACAGCAAAAAACGCTTTCAAAGTTATCAGTTCTTCACTTGATTCTTAACACAACCAAGAATTCCACCCAATTGAAAAATGAAGTGTGTCATCATCCTAGCTTGTCTCGCTTGTGTTGGTAGGTTAATATTTGTCTGAAACCATTTTTTGCCAATTTTAATTTATTTCAATTTGCAGCTTATGGTGATTTGATTTGCCTTATTGGTGGCAATTACGCCTGCCAAGTCAACTGCATCGCCAGTGGACTTCTTCACGGTGGCAAATGCGCCAGTGACGGCGACTGCAAATGCGTTACTCAGGGCGAAGAAACAGAAGAGCCAAAACGTATGAGCTATTTAAAACCTTGATTAAGAGTTTTATGACATTTGATATTTTTACAGCAAAGAGTGAACTCCTCTGCATTTTGGGTGGTGACTTGGCATGTGAAATTAATTGCTTCAGCACCAACAAACATTTTCTCGGACACTGTAACGAGCAAAACGACTGTATTTGCAAAGCAAGACCAAGTGAACCCGGTGAGATGCTCAATATATTTTAAAATGAATGAGTGAGTTGTTTAATTATTATCTTCTTTTAATTTAGAGGCCCGAGCTGATCTGGCTTGTGCATACGGCGAACCAACGTGTAATGCAATGTGCAAGTACACCGGCCACGTATCGGGAGTGTGTGACGATAACAACGACTGCAAGTGTAAAAAATAAACTTGTAAATTCAATGTTAATTGAATAATGATAAGAATAAAAAAAAATGACAAACTATATGCGTTTTTAATACTATCTACAATTTTTGTAAAAAAAAAAAAAAAAAATACAAATAGAAATTTAAAAAAAGTTGCACAAAACCCACATACGATTTTACAGCCTAATTTTGACAGAGAAAAGAAAAAATAAAAATCTCTTTGTAAATTTATTGACTAGTTACAAACTATTTTAAGCACGGCAGTTCAAACTAAAATATTAAGCATGCGGTGGCTGAAAATTATTGCTTTACTGTAATTGAGCTGATAATAAAACCAGTTTAAAATAAAGAGTCAAATGAAATCTTTTCACCAGTTAAGTAATTAAAGAAAAAATTTTAATTTATAAAATATTCAGATAATTTTTAGCTTTTATAAATCGACTTTTAAAATAGATTTTAATCGATTTAAAAAGTCGATAGCAAACTCCAAATTAGTTAATAACAGAACCCTAGTTTGCTTTTTTCTGTACATAAATTTGAATTTGACCTCAGAACCATTTCTTCGTGTACTGTAAAGAAGCAAACCAGCGTGCTGTTGTACTAACACATAAATTTGTAGTAATTTATAAAACAAAAAAAATTAAATAGTGGCATTAAATATGTTGGTTTTTAAAGCTTTTGGTAGTTTTTGGAAAATCCTTCACATTTTGTGTATTAAAAACTGTTTTTAAAAACCACAAAAACTTCAAAAACTAAGATATTGAATGACACTAGTGTTAATTAATTTTCAACTTCATTTTAGATCATATATAAAGAATTTTATATAACTTTAGAAAATATTTACTAAACTTTAAATTTAAATATCTTAACTTAAACACTAAACGTCCATTATCAATGATATATTTTATAACGAGCGAATTATTTTGTAATCAGCAGATCATTTCGCAATGTAGATTTAAGATCTACCAAGGTTCAATCCGCGTCACTTATTTACTGATTCGTTTGAATTCCAGTAACTTGATGGGAAAAATAACATGTGCTATTGTCATCGACATCTGCTAATTTCCCACGTGGAATTGCATTATAAATACAGGAGTTGAAGCACTATTGCGAGCACAACCAATTTTAACACAGTTCGAGAATGAAGTTTTTAATTATTTTTATATTTTGTGTTACTCTGGGTACGTATTTACAAGCTTTTACAAATTTGATTTGAATATTAATTAATTACTTTTACTTTTAGCTTTCACTCAAGGGAAAGTAGGGTGAGTTTAATGAAATGAATGATAGCATTTCTTCAGTAACTTGCAAATATCTTTATAATTTTTTGCTTACTTTTTGTAGTCAGCACAGCGATTCACCATGTCTTCTTGATGACGGAGATAAATCATGCAGTCGTCTTTGCCGTTCCATTAGTGTAGTTCTTTACGGGAAATGTGATGAGAACGGTAACTGCAGATGCCAAAGGAATCATGGAATTGACAACTTTAAGCCACGTAAAATAATATTATTTCACCAATGAAGTTTGGTACCGGTATCTAATAATTTATGTTTCATTATTTAGAGGTTCGAAGTGATAAATATTGTGACGTAGGAGGAGATGCTACTTGTTCAGCTTTCTGTCAATCTCAAGGACATTTCAATGGTTATTGCGACAACGACAACAATTGTGTTTGTTTTAATTAAAGTTAGAATGCCTGTTAAATAAATGTTTACATACGATTTTTATTGAGTTTAATTTGTCTGTTTTAATTTTTATTTGCGTTACAACATAACAGATTTTGATCAAAAGTAAAAGTATATGGTACATAGTCGCTGAAGATGGTCGCTTCGATATTTTGAAAAATTAAATCCAGTTAGGTGCTGGTATGTTTTCCCAGATGTGATCTACCTCATTAACAGGCTTCATATCATAGTTGGGCCAAAGGGCATGAAAGAGTGAGCATTTTGTTTTCTTGGGGCAAGAAACAGGTGACTGAGATGCGCATTTATTTTTGGGTTTTTTGGACTTCGGTTTTGCGCACCTTCCTTTGCCTTTCGGTTTCGCTTTGGGTGGACACTTGCGTTTGGTCGGTTTCTTTGCGCAACCGTTTTTCTTTGGTTTAGGTTTCTTAGGACCGCACTTTTTTTTTATCTTTAACTTTTTGCAACCATTCTTCTTCGGCTTTTTCGATGGGCAAGCAGATTTTTTCTTCTTTGGTGGGCAAGCAGACTTTTTCTTTGGCGGGCAAGCAGATTTTTTCTTTGGCTTGGCACATTTATTAACTTTTTTCTTGATCTTCAACTTTCCTTTCCCATTGCATTTTGGTTTCACTTTTTTACACGGTGGCGGATCTTTGATGACACACGTTGGTGGTTTCCGTTTGCATCGTCCGCTGGATTTTTGCGAAATGTAATATTTCCCATCGCAATATCGTCGTCGCAAGCAGCCAATGCATATTCCACGCTTGAGCGAATCTTTAACTATTTGCATGAGTTTGTCTTCGTCGTCGGGCATTCTGTGGTGTTTTCTCATGTAACAGTGGATCTCAACAGGTGTTGCTCCTTCGCCGTCATTTATGTGTCTGATCGCTTGAAGCACTAACTTAAATACTTTTTGAGGATCATCTAAATTTACACAACGGCAACCTTCTGGTGACGAACAAGCTCCTGATTTCACAGAGGTACTCGCAGGATGATTGGCACTTTTCGACGGATTACAGACAACGCTTTTTCCACTGCCCATTCCGAATGCTGCGCAACCACGAATACCATTTTTACTCGATCCGCCATAATCGGTTTTGAGGCTGCCATTTTCTAAGCCTCCTTTTCCACTTCCAAATCCATTTCCGCTTTTATAACCTCCAAATTCTCGACAGTTGTGGTAACGATAATCATCTTGAAGACTGACACATCTTTGAAAATTCATTTTAGGGTATCCGCATCCGGAACGAAGTCTATGGTCTCCGGTGTTTCCTGTGCCCTGGCTACAACAACCATGGTCACTGGGATTGGGCAAACTCATCTTCAGCGACTAAACCGCATTATAAGTGCGGGTTTTCAATTTAGTTCGCCAACTCGAATAAAAGATTGGGTTCGAAAACCCTGTTCTTTAAAAATATGTTTTCAGAATAAATTTCATAACAAACTCGTTACCATGACATTTGCTTGTTCTTTACGCGCGCCAAGTATTTGCAATAAAGCTTTTAATTGTTTTCCGCTCGCGCTCTGCGCGGGATATTTTGCTTGTTAAGAGAGGAACAGTAATCCGCCATTGAAGAATATTAATTTAGTGACCTGTTTGTCACAATGTTTCGGTAAATACGTCGCCGCTGAAAAAAAGATGGGTGGCCGGCCGAAAGCGATCGGTGTCGATCGCAACAAACGCACCTCTGCTGAATTTAACATGGAAAAAATGTTTAGACTCGTTATGAAAGCCATTCAACTTTTTGGTCCAAGTGGGGGTGCAACAGCCAGTCAAATCACTAACTATATTTTAAGTGCTCATCACGTATCTCTGACGACGAAAGATCTAAAAGAAGGAGTAAAAGATTCTCTTAAAAAAGGGATTTTGGGTGGTGTTTTGAGACGGCGTACCGTAGACGGCAAATACTACGTATGCCCTAGGACTGCTTCCATCAATCCAAACAGACTGCCAATCGCAAAGATACTTAAAAGAGCTGAATCTAATTCTCAACCACCATTTCGCCAGCCTCGACGAGGGATACCTTCGGGGTTTCCAGTGCCATCTCGGCCGCAACCTCGAATAAAAAACCCAATTCCTAAGATGCCAAAAGTGGCTAAATTCAACAAGGTTTATTCGCCAAATCGCAAAGTCACACCAAAATCGGCCAAATCATTTATGGGCAAATCGTCAGTCGGTCACACGCCATTACCCGGCCGAAAAAAGAAAAATAATGATAAACACAAACAATATCCAGCAAATACCAATAAAAAGGAGAAACCTCGTCAAAACAAAACAGGTGCAAAATCACCTGTTAAAAAAGGAGGGCTTGTGCGAGCGGGTGAAACGTCTGACAAAGAAAATCCCGATCCAAGCGGTGGTCGAAGCAGCAAAGTCAAAGTTCGTGGTCGTCCCAAACGAATCTCTCTCACACGAAAATCTAACTCTCAAAATCAAAACAACAAAGAAAGAGGTGTGCCTCCGCAAGCCAAATCACCAACTAAATCGGAAAAGCCAAAAAAAGATGATACACCGATCGCGACTACTTCGGAACCCACCAGGCAGAGCCAGCCCACCACTAGCACTGATAAGACAAAACCTAAAAATCAATAACTGTTGTGTTCACGGCGACGTGTGAATTAACATCACAAAATTGGTATCATAGTATTTACTGATATAAAAAGAACAATTAAACAAAAAATCAATATTGTTTGTTTTCGGATATTTTCTTTATATTTGTAACATAGAGAAAAACTTACCATAATTGAAATTGTTATAAAAAAAATTTAATGTACTTGGCGATTTACTGTACCCTTTAATGTAAATTATTTTTTTGTAGAAAATATGTGAAAAAAAAAGAAAAATATAAAAATGAGATTATTCTTAAAAAGATTGTCAAAAAATAAAAAGTGTAACTGCTACAGACAATTTAGACTAATTTTTGTAATTCCACTCCACGTTGGCTAGCCATAAGTGTCAAAAACTTTTATTTGCAACACCACTTGTGTGTCATGAATACAGTATGGTACCGTACCGTACTGTCGCCTACCTTCGACCAAAGAAACTATTTGCAGAAATGACGAAACAATACTTGTTGAAGCGCGAAGAAGCTATGGCAACGAGTGTAAAAAATAGGTACGGTTAGTCGCTGAAGATGACAGTTGTAATACGGGTGTCATTAAATCCCTTAAGAAACGGTTATCGCAGTTTCCTACCCACTTCGCACGTGATCGATTTGTTCCGATTTGCTCTGGGAGCTGCTCTGCATTTGGACCAAAGAAATTTGGTCATTAATCCAGAAATCGTTCTTCGATACATCAGGAAACACCACCGCCTGCCTTCGACTCTGAGCGAAGGATATCAAAGATCAGTGGTGAAGAACGCGATTAAAGTCTTTGCTGTCATTAGGAATCTGTCCGGTCGAATTGACGTAATGGAAGAATCGCAAACTACTATTTCGAGCGTATTGAGTCCAAGACGTGATCGACGTGGACCTGGAACCAATTCTCTGAGCCAGGGAACGACCACTACTCAAGAAGGAAGTTCACACCCTTGGGAGAAAAAAGATGGAAAGAATTGGAAGCCAAAGTGTCCGAGGAAGAAAATAATGACATTGAAACCGTGCCAAAAAAAGCGCGGTCCTCAAGCCAATAGGCCAGCACAATAGAATAAATTGCAAGTTTATTGTAAACGAGTGATAAAATTAACAAAAAAAATGTATATTCTTGTCTCTTCAGCGACTCTTTAGGTACTGTACAACTCAACTAAATTTGTAAGAATCTCGAATTATTGTAAAATACACAACTTAATTTGGAAGTGAGAGTGCTAAATATTTGTGAATAAATCTCTTATCCAGCACTTTATTGCATTTTGTTTTTTATTATTAATACACCCAGCTTCAATGGCTGGAAAACGATATCGGTCTTCATTACACTTTCTTCGTACCGGTACAGTAGAAAGAATGTAAAATTTCAAATACTGTACTTACCGTACTTTTCTGTCTTTAAATTAAAGTTAAGATTTTACACCTATTACAAAGTCTTATATGGCTTTGAAAAGATGAAGTCAGTGTGTAGGAAAAGTGTTAATAAAAGTTGCTATTGACAGCAGAAGGCTGGTAAACTAAATGTTTGTTTTTTAATCATGAAAATTGGAAAATTTAACCCTAAACTGTAGATTGTCTTGCTTAGAATAGCAACAATGATTATTATTTTAAATTCCTTCTCATTTGTTACCTTACCGTACCTGTATGTTAATTGTTATAATTTATAACGTGTTCAAATTATTTCAAAATACACACCATAGTACTTTTGCATTTTACTATTTTTTTTCGAAATTTCTTGTTTACAATAATCATAATATTCTTAGAGTAACAATTTTTATCTTTTGAACAGTTTTACAATTTTTGTAAATAATCACATTCTTCACATACTTCAAATTTTGTTCGGTAAATTTGTTGATTTTGATTGCGGCCATTAAATTCCCGTTCTCTTCTCGACATTGCCATCACTTTACAAGGAAAAATTGAAATCCATATGAAAGTCGTCTTGCTCATAATATTGTTCTGTGGTTGATGAATGTGAACCTTGCGAACAAAATGGTTGTGGTGTTGTTAGATACCACGGTATAAGTTTTGAAGCACAAGCTGTGGGTTTTGGAGGGCATGCTGGCTTGGGAGGTGGACACTTTGGCCTGGGAGGACATCTTGACCTCTTTGGTTTCGGACATTTCGGCTTTGGTTTCGGGCATTTCGGCTTTGGTTTCGGGCATTTCGGCTTTGGTTTCGGGCATTTCGGCTTTGGTTTCGGACATTTCGGCTTCGGTTTCGGACACTTGGGTTTGGGTGGCGGACACACGGGTTTGGGTGGCGGACACTTGGGTTTGGGTGGCGGACACTTGGGTTTGGGTGGCGGACACTTGGGTTTGGGTGGCGGACACTTGGGCTTGGGTGGACATTTCGGCATCGCATTAGGGCACTTAGGTTTCGGCTTTTTTGCACCGCAGGCTTTGGGTTTTTTTTTTGGCGGACACTTCGGCTTTTTGGGTTTGCATTTAGGCTTTCTGCACGGAGCCGGTGGTTTTGTCACACACGTCATTCGCTTGCACCGTCCGCTAGATATGTTTGGCAAATAGTACTTTCCTGAACAGTAATTTCGTCGTAAAAATCCAAGACAAATTCCTTTCTTTAGCGTATCTTTCACAATACACATCACTTTGTCTTCGTCCATGGGCATTTTGTGAAATTTCTTGATATAGCATAGTATTTCAATTGGTGTTCCACCAACTCCACAATTCAGATGTCGCAATGCTTGTAGGGTTAACTTCCAAATCGTCACTGGATCCAACAGACTTTTACAACGACATTTCTCTGCGTTGTTACCGTTTCCGTCACCCCCTTTCCCTGAATCCATTATTTTGATTTTGTAAAATTAAACGGAATTTAGTATGGCCGCACAATTCCCTCTCCGATTTTTATGTAAACTTAAATAGTATGGACATTTTTCTTTTTCAATATTTTTTTTTTTCCCACAATGCAAACGATAACAATGCTATAGGATAAAACAATACCTACTTTATTGGTTAGGTAGTAAAAGATGTTTCATCTTTCGTGTGCAATTTAAAAAAAATCAATTTCAATTTTTTAAAGTTAATTTTAATTATGCAAATTTTGTATCTTTTATATTTACAATTTTAAATTGCCATCAAAATATTTCCATTGGCATGACACGTAACACTAAATTTTATTCGATTTTTGAATAGTGCAATCGCTGAGAATAGTAAGAACAATATCTAGATTGGTAACTGTGGACGTGGAACCGGTTTAATGTTGAAAGGTATTGCCACAGCTGATGCTTTCTTGCGTTTATGTTCTCGTGTTTTCTTTTTCTTTTTGCCGTGAAGAACCGTTTGAATAGTGGTCTTCAATTTACTTTTTGGATTAGGCCGCTTTTGTTTTTTCTCACGTTTACACTTCTGCGTCTGGGTGCTGATGTCATTGGCTTTTTTAAGTCTTGTTTGAACTGACTTGTTGATTGCAATTTGTGAGGGTGGCTTGATGCGGTTTGGCTTGTATTTGGAATCGTGTGGCAGATACAGTTTCCATCGTCCCACATCGTAATCGGAAAATTTCTCTCTCTTTTGTCTAACTGAACTTGTTTTGGGCAAACCGTTACGAGTCGCAGGAGTTCTAGTAACAGTTGATGCTGACAGTGTTGTCGCTGATGGTGAAAAAGCCGTTTTGCTTGAACGCTCAGACTTTGGTCCTATATCCATAATAATTTTATTTTAAAAAATGCTTTGCAATGACACTTACCAAATACATACGTTTCGCTGTTAAATCAACGATTTTGTAGCGTCCATTCTTGTTACAATGTAGCATTCCTAATTTAGTCCCTTTTTTCAACGCTACTTTGACCACGGCAAAAAGAATGTTGTCTTTTAGTGGCACCTGATAATGCTTTCTTATGAATTGCCAAACATCGGTGATGGTTAGGCCTTGAGGATTACTCGCGTTTTGCAAGGCTTTTAATATTAATTTCCATAATTTTTGCGGTTTGCAGTTGCACTGATTTGAGAAGTCGCTGTCTGTAGAGCGTACTTCTTCCGTTTTTCTGTATCTGTACATCTTTATTTCAGCGATTGCATTTAATAATAACCAAACATACCAATAAAAAATGCAAATTCTGTAGAACAAATAAAATGTAAAATTGATAATGTAATACTGTGACTCGATTTTGCATTTACGATAATAAATAATAGCATGCCATTGTTTTACGAGTGACATTGTTTGTGTGATTGTGTGTGTGCATCTATAGGTTCAGTTCAGTATTTGTAGTGCGAATCCCACTAAATTTGGTAGGGACACGCCAAATGCAATTCTTAGGTGAAATTCAAAAAAAAAAAATTCGAAAGTTCCGCGAAAATTAGGGAAAACCAGAAAACGCTTGTAACCGCACCTGTGTTGAGGTTAATACAGCTACATGAAGTTGCAAACTCACGTATTGTTCTCACTATAATAACAATGCACATTAGCCTCACATGCAAACGCACTGATTATGTAGCTGCTTGGGCATCTGGCATGGCAACATGGAATAACAGTTCACCAATGACAAAACCAGGTGATTTTCGACGTCCAGGGTCCCGAATGATGTCATTTTCTCTTGGGACGAGATCTAAATCTAACTTGAGACAAAATAAAAGCAAAAATGTTATGCTTTAAATTTGTTAATCTTTGAGATTAACTGTAACTTTATTTTAAACCCAAATAATTTTTATATTTTTTTATCAGCGACAAACAACAAAAATATTGTAACAATTGTAACGAATAAGTATTTTCCAAATTTTTAGCTGGGTTTGCGTTTTGCTTTCCGAAATTTCTTGACTGGAACTTTGGCTGGTCGTTTCTTGACGCTTGTGCGGGCAGGTGGTTTCGGGTTTGATTTTTGGAGTTTTTTGGCGCATCTTGCTAACTCCTTTGGAAATTTGGGCGCATTCATTCTCAATGCTTTTCGGTACTTTTCATTCTGACAATAATTGTCCACCAACGCCTGTAGCTGATGGTATTTGGATCTTGTTTTCATGATGCTGGAGTTAACGGCGGTCGGTTTTTTAATTTTCTTGACTCTCGACGGTATTGGGTTCTTTTTGGCAGTCAAGTTTTTGGCGTTGGTAAGTGGCTTTCGTCGTTTTATTGATCTTTTGTCAGCTCTTGCATAATGTTTTATGGGACTTAGCTTCGAAATAGGTGGTTTAGGCAGTTTGCTGTAACCGGCACCATCGTAATTGAAACTACATTGGCATTCTGAAAATATAAACATTATTCATTCGAAAGCTTTAATAACTTTTTCAAATTTAAACCTTCGTTCTTGCGGGGGGAACTGCAGGTAGAGGACACTGAACCTCGTTTCATCGTGCCAACAGAACAATATCTGGGACTCGTCGACTTATTCAACTTTTCCGAATCGGTTTGAGTTTGCTTCACGTTTACCTCTTTATTTTCTTCGCAGTGACATTTCTGATGTTTCTTGCTTTTTTCATTTTTATTGCTTTGAGATTTCGTTTTCTTAACATCGTGTTTGCTGGATTTCTTGTTACTACGCGAAGAAACATTCTGAGTCGCATTTTTTTTCGCATGTCCTTTAGCCATCATTGATACGGGCATCGTGGATCCAGCTGCGCCGATTTCATTAAACGCGTTCTGAGCTTCTGGTAAATGGAAACCTGGAAAAGTCATGGGAGCTAAGGATCTGCAAACAGCCAAAGGCGGAGGTCGTCTTCTCCGGTTAAGAATGAGATAATATTTTCCATTTCGTTCGTCTCTACGCAAAAACCGTTGGCAACTTTTCTTATTCAGGCATACTTTTACTGCGTTCGTCAATGCATACTCGTTCATAGACAATTTATGGTGTCTTTTGAGGCAATGAGCGATTTCACTTGGTGTCCAACCATCGTCATTATTCGCGTGTTGAATAGCCGTGAAAATTAACTTTCCGAGCTTTTCACATCGGGAATCTTTATCGGGAAGATCGGTTGTTGGGCTACTAAGCTGCATTTTTTGCGCCCATTTATTTTACTTTAAAATTCTAGCCAAGCATTTTTTCTATTTGTAATTTTGGAACTCAGTAACTAATCCTGCTAACGACCATCTTAAATCACGTGAATTACGTCATTTATTTCGATTGTAATACAATTGGCTAACATTTCACACGCCATCTAGAATTGACGGCAAAACTTTGCTTCTGCACGAGCCAAATCCAATACGATAACCGTCACCTTGGCAATAGCCTGTCGAAACAATGGCATTAGAACTGCCGCATCATAACGTATTTACCCTATTACCGTTCATAACAACTTCATCGCCATCTTCAATGAAAACTCGAGTAGAATTGCCGATCTTTAATGGTTTAGTTCCTCTCCAAGACAGTTCCAACATGCTTCCAAACGAATCTGGAGTCTAATACACAAATCGCACGTAATGTACATTATCAACTTCGATTTACTCTTTCGAGTACCTCTCCACTGATAGTTCCAGATGCTAAAAGATCCCCTGGATTGAGGTTGCAACCAGTTATCGTCTGTTGCGCTAACTGCTGTTTCATTGTCCAATACATGTTCTGATGTAGACAAAGTTTATCATCTAAATGTTGATTCATTAAACATTAAAAATACCATACTTTGAAGTTGGTTTTGCTCACTGTAGCTGGTTCGTTCGTCCCATTAACTAAATATATAATGCGAAACAATATGAATTCTAGAAAATTACATCCAAAATGTATTTCATTACGAGTTAAGGCCACTTCTAATTTGATGTCAAAAGAGTAAGGATCCTTATGTTGCAAATACGGAAATGGTTGTGGATCCTAATAAAAATATGATTTACTGAATAAATCTTACAATTTTGATTTTGTTTTCAAGCGGATAAAACCTGAGTAAAATTGTTGCATTTAAATGGTTCTAATGCTTCCATAGTAACAATCCATGGTGAGATTACGGTTCCTAAATTTTTGGATGTAAAGGGTCCGAGAGGTACATATTCCCACTTTTGAATGTCCCTGGCTAAAATACATTGGTAATAGTATTAGCAGACAAATACAAAATATAAATTCATTTATTTCGTAACCAACCACTCCAATCGTTCATGAGAACCATTCCAAAAATATAGTCTTCAGCTTGGGATGCGGGAATGGGTTGGCCCATTTTTGTTGCAGATCCAACAAAAAATGCCATTTCCAATTCGAAATCCAATTGCTTACAACTTCCAAATATTGGAGGTTGAGCTAATAATAATAATAATTTAAAAATTTAAGATATTGTTTTTTTTTATTATTATTTCAAAAACAATCAATTTCTAACTGTCGTTTGGTCGAGATTGTCCTACAGGTCTTCTAATTGGAGTTTCTGACACCACAACTGAAGAAGCCCTGCCATGATAACCGACAGGCAAATATTTCCTGCGACAAAGGAAAAACTGTTCCAAGTATTCATTACCACTTTACTGGCATAAATTACCAATTTGGCATTAAGGCATTTTCTTTTCCTCTAAACATAATGCCCACGTTGGTGGCATGATGAATTGACGAATAAAAATCCGTGTAATCTCCTGCACATATGAAAATTTTAATCATTATTTGCATAAATATACTTCTTTTTCAATTTTATTTAACCAATTTTTGCGGGTAAATGCATCGTTGCATCTGTCATGTGAACAAAAGCACTAAAAAAAACAAAATTTAAAAAAAAAAATGATTGAAATTTGCTATCCTGTTTTTTATCAACCGAGATAATACTTTGCTCTGAGTTCAGGGTCGTCACGGAGTCTTGCGTCATCACCAGATAGTAGTTGCTGAATCAATTTTCTGGCTTCCTTCCAAGCCGGACGACCGAGAGCCATAAATGAATTAAGTGAGCTCTAATAAAATTTGATTTTTAAAATCAAAATTCGTTAAAATTTTCTAAATGTAATTACTGCACCTCATTGAAAACGTGCTGTTGATTTCTGAGTAATGGGCCATCAAATAAATGTCTAATCGTACTTAAAACCAATATGTAATCTCCTATCGCAACTCCAATACGAGGAAACGGCTTAATGATAAACCCGAGTTTAAAATGTGATGAGGCAATGTATGTAAAACAAATAAACTCACCACTTGTTGCGTAGAAAATACGCCATATGGCAGATTTTCGATGGGAAAATCGCTTTGTGCGCTGACATCTAAAAACGACATTGCTGTAATTCACTAAAGGAAATGCCGTTTTGAATATTTCTATGTGGCGGCTGTGGTCATCTGACAACGAATGACTGGGTCAATGTTCAAGGCGATTAAATGGTAGTGATCTTAATCTAAATATCACTCTAAATTAATTTAAAATCTCATGTAATAAATTTTAATGGACAAGTTTTTAATCTTTTTTAAATAAATTATACATTTTTCGTTATATAATTTTTTTTTTCTCTTTTTAAATATAAGATTTTTTTAAATTTTAATTATGAAGAGGACAAAGTTGAGTGTAGCTAATGTATTCACCAGTAATTGGATTTCGGGCACCTTTGACACGTTTGCATTTCACACTGGTTCTAAAGCCAGTATCGGGATTTGAAATGTCGTCTAAAATGTCAGACTCGTTTTCGTTGACAGCAATTTCGTCCGTAGAAAATACGCTTGACTTGCACTGATGATGGCTGTAATTCGTGAACTGTTTTCGTTTAGATCTGTTGACTTGCAGCTTATCTAAACTGTCATCTGTGGGAAAAGTCAATCGTCGACTTGGTCTCCACACTTCCGGCTCGGGCGTTCCAACGAGAAAGTTGTAAGTGGTGCTGCTTTCCGATCTTGTAGGTTTCTGTTTCAGCACTTCGGCAAGCAAAGATCCGATTTTTTTATCTTCTTCCGGTGGCTTGAATATATCATGTATGCTGTTGGAATTGAAATTATTGCTAATCCATTTGCCTGAAACTTCAGACTTCACTTTATTTCTAGGCGCGAAATTTAAAATTCCTTTCATTCTCGAACTGTCAAAATTCAAGTTTGTCGAAGCTGGACCCCGTCGCGGTTTAACACACGTGTCTGGCTTGGACAGAATGTTAGGCTTAAGGCAATAATCAGTCCCATTGCTGCCTTGGAACCGAGTTTCGTATCGAGTCTTTACAGTCCCATCTGGAGCTAACTGATCAGCGATATACTTTGCACGACGAGGGGGACTCAAAGTTGCTAATATTTGAGGCCTAGTTCGGATTTGAAATCGCCAACGCTCTTCATCACCGATGTCTGCAATAGTGCTTTGAGCCAAGTTAATAGTTGATTTGCCTTTCATCTTGATAATTTTCTCATTTAATGATGACGGTGATTTGAAGTACTATCTACTGTACGTTATATACTAGACCATGTCGGAAAATTTTACAGAAAGCACATCAGTAATGCCTCAGAAAAACGAACAAGAAATGACAATGTAACAATGTAAATAAATCACGTGATCGTAAGATTTGTCTCAAGAATGTACATAGGAAGTGAAAGAGCAAATCCATATGGTATTTGTATTTTGAGTTCAAGAGTATGATGGAATTTCTCTCAATAAAATCCTTATTTCATATTCTAATACTGTGTATTCAATCTTTGTGATTTTATGCCATATAATGTCACAATGACATTTTAAAAAATCTTTCAATATCAGTACCTATACAATTTTTATTATCGTTCACATTTTAACTTGTATTGATATAAAACAGATCTGCATAAATAACGAAACATTTTACAATTTGCTGTTAAAAATCATTTCAACTTATTCACAAAAACAAACAAAAAAAAATCAAATATTTTCAATCTGTCACACGGGAAGAAGGTTTGGAACAACCATCATCTTTTCTTCTTTGAAACAGTGTTGTAGTTAATGCGCTCTCCAGTAATAGGATTGCGAACATTAAGAATAGATCGGTATTTCACGCATAACTTTTGTGGTGTAGTATCATTATCTTGGATAAGAATATTATTATATTTGTAAGCTTTTCCCTTCTCGGTGTCCGCATCGGAGAACAGTGACGACCGCCAGTGATGATTTTGATATTTCATGTTATGACTTTGTTTGTTCATTATTTTCTGCTTGCTGTCGTCTTCCCACGTCTTAACGTGCGTGCCTTTAGTTCCTACTACCTCGTACGCCGTAGGTCTACTTGGTTGCCACACGATTTGTTCCGTAGCTGGGTCAAAAATACTGTAATACGAAGGGAGGTCCAAGTAAGAAGGCGAAGGACTGATCTGTGGTAGACCTTGTCTTTCAAAATTTGAATCCATTTCATCATTATTTTTGCTCTTCTCCTTTTCGCTTTCTTCGTTCAGTTGATAGTTTAGGCATTTGCGGACGCAATCGGATTTATACAACATTTTTCTTTTATTATGAATTTTGCTCTTCTCCTTTTCGCGTTCTTCGTTCAGTTGATAGTTTAGGCATTTGCGGACGCAATCGGATTTATACAACATTTTTCTTCTATCTTTGACCTTGCAACTTCGAGTTTCAGATGCACCGTAGTTTTGTGGTTCGTACGATTCTTCGTCGTCATCTTTTGGAGGCTTTAGAGACTGAGTATTCACTTTAATGCTGTCAATACAAGATGTTGCAGTAGAACTGGCTTTTCTGAATTTTCTCGCGGCGATATTAGCGTTCCAGCATGAAACATCTCTGCACATTAAAGCCCTACGTACTTGTTTACTGCTGTACTCAGGATTTTTATTCCTGAAACTAGTTATTCTTCTTCTATGACGAGTCGGCGGCGGTGGATTTACGTACAAAGTACGCAAAAGAAAAGGACGGCAAGTAGCAGCTTGAACAACCAGAGGTTTCTTGATTCGAATGCAGTTGCGTTTTTTCATCTCTTCGTTACCAAACTCATTCATGCATTTTACAAATCGAAGTGATTTCTCGTAACTCATCTTTTTTTTTACTTGATAAATTTACTTAACCCAAACTTTAAATTAAAGGCATACAAAAAATTTGCATCAGAAACGACTGGTGTTCGTATTGTTAACACTCATTCTTCAAAGAACGTGCAAGGATTCGTTTCCTGTAGTTGTAATTTACGAGTTGCGCTGCTTAGTGGCGATTTTAAAAATTATTAACACTAATAAAAATGCTCGAGGATTTGCTACAAGAATTAAATGAGTAATTTCAGCCTTTTTTTTCCACTTTTCACGACATTTTGATTTTTTATTATTTGTATTTTTCATTTTAATTTAGAATTTATGTTTAAACACTTTTTAAAATTTTACAATTTTTATGTGATTTTTCACCATTTTACAATTTTTATGTCATTTTAACATTTTCTATTTTGCTATTTTTTTTTTCGTGT
This sequence comes from Geophilus truncorum, assembly GCA_034695745.1. Lineage (NCBI taxonomy): Eukaryota > Metazoa > Arthropoda > Chilopoda > Geophilomorpha > Geophilidae > Geophilus > Geophilus truncorum. The sequence continues at coordinate 18,722 of JAQFZP010000482.1, forward strand.
TTTCGGAATATATAAGTATAAGCAAAAATAAACCAAAAACGTATAAGTAAATAAGAAATAAGAAAATCATCATGGCAGTCTCTGAAGAACTAGTGTTCTAACGTCATTAAGCACGGGAGAAATTAACTTCTTCTCCGGTAATTGGATTACGCACGATCTCTTTCCGTCGGCATTTAACAGCTGGTCTGACGTACAACCGATCTGAAATGGTCATGTCAAACAATGGCGTTTCGCATTTCCGCCAGTTACAAGGATCGTTTTGCGTTTCTTCCCAGGTGATCGGATTTCGGACGTTGTTTTGACGCTTTCTTAATTTGGCTGGTGGCGTCGAGCTCTCAGCATTGAAGACGTCAGATTTCCAATGACGGTTGTCGTTCTTTGCGTTGTGCGTGTAGGTCTTTGAAAAAAACTCTATTTTGTCGTCGTCGAGAGTCTTGACGCCTTTGACTCGCAATACGTTGTATGTGATGCGTGAATTTGAATTCCGCATCTGAGAATTGTCCACTCCGTTACTACTGCATTTGGAATTCATGCAGCGCTCTCTAAGCACAGGGGTTTTGCTTAAATTGTCTGTTGGTTTCGACTTGGCAAAGTCTTTTTCTTTGCTCTTTGGCTCACAGTACTTGAAGCTTGATCTGTACTTGACGCTTGATCTGTAGACGTCGCAACCGTTGCACTTAGGTTTAGTTTCCGGCAATCGTAGAACGGCCGAACGGGGATAGAATGATGAAACTGAACTGCAGTTTGATTCTTTCTTGCACGATTTAGGCCTGGCTTTAGGCTTGACGAGAGATTCTTCTTGATGACTCGAAAGATCCGCCCTAAAATTCATAAGTATCTTGTCATATGGTTGATCTATTCTAAGCCAACTTTTTCTTGGCTTTGACTTATTGATCACTTCACTCGTGCATTTCTCAACCGCAACTTCTGAATCACAAACACCTAACTTATTCATGTAAATTTTTTCAGTGAAATGTGGATTTTAAATTTTTCATTCTTTTAAAATTTTGACATTAATTTTTTTTTTTTTTCAGATTGGAATGTTGAGTTGTGACTATTGTTGCTTACCCGAATTCTGATTTGTCAACTGCATGTCATTTTTGCGGCGTCATAAAATACTGCGGTTTATTTCAATTTTTTTTAATTTTTTTATTTTTTATTATTATTTATTACAAATTTTACACATTTTTATTCACAATTTTAAATTTTCTTTGTATGACTTTTCTTATTGACATTATGTTATTACAGCACAATTTTACAAAACACGATTGTGTTTAAACACTTCTCCCGTAATGGGATTACGAATATTTTCATAATTACGACACCTCACAGATGGTTTGAAGTCCAGATAATCACACTTTTTGTTTTCTTCAGTAAAAACAGTCGATCGCCAATGATGATTTTCGTACTGACTGATTTGTTTTTGCTTTGCCAATAATTTCTCAAGTTGCTCTTCAGCCAATGTTTTGCCGTGAATTTTGTACGCTTTTGATTTCCACGGAACAAAGTCTAACGAAGTACCAAAAAAACAAGGTTGTTCCTTGCTGTCACACGCGCCAAACACATCGCTGTGTTTTTCTGAATTTGTGGCTCGACTTTCTTCGCATTCACAACCATTACTGCTCCTGTTGCCATTATTCGCATGGTTAATTACGACTTTCATATTAATACCACTGTAAAAATGGTCCTTCAACTGTCGAGCATAGCTGATGTTACTACTGGTGCTATCCGTTGTTGAAGAGCTTTGGCTTTGGGATGAACAACGTTCTGCCCTCTTTTCTTCGTCTTTCTTTAATGGTCCCACAAGAAATCTGACTTCTGCACTATCTAATTCTTTCATTAATCTTAAATTTTGCATTTTCTCGGTCTTAGGTGGCACGAAGGCTGATTCGTCCGTGCATTTTTCTGGGTTAACAAGACATTCCTCTATCTGGTTACTCGCCAATTTCCATTTGGGGTTAATTTGTTTCCTTTTGTTCACCGATTTTGGCCTGGCTTTGTGTTCAATCACTTTTTTTCTCGAAGGACATTCGTGTATCTGTTTCTTGAAACAAACTTTTTTTCTCAGTCCAGTTTGTATCTCCAATGGGTGCTTGGTAAGTCTTGTGGAACGTATTGTTTGTTTACAGGGTTGTTGACGGACTGAAGGCCTCCAATTTAAACCACCTCCTATTTCACTTATATTCTTCACGAATGACGGTTGAGTCATCTTTCCAGATATGGCAAAATACTGTGTAATACTCAAACTGCAATTCCAATTAAATCACGAATTTTGACGTTGGTTTTATTGAAGATTTCGGTCTAAAGTGTAAAGTAGGTCAGAAATGCAACATGGATTCCAAAATGAAATAAATAAAAAATAATTCATTGTTGAATCATTCGTTCGTTCACGTTTGTTTATTCGCCCAATGCATTCTGGAAGTTTTATGTAACTTGCTACTGATGCAAGAAAACCACAGTAAAAAAATAAGTAGTGTAAATTTAAACACATTTATCATCACTTTTGCAATTTTTACATTTTGCCTTATACAATGTATTTGACCAATATTTTTAACACAAAAAATTATAATTTACGATTTTTTTCAAACAATTTTCAACATATATCGAAGCATAAGTTACAAAATTGCGTTTAGGTCCAAAACAATGACAGGTTTTCAATTCACGAACTAATTTAATTGAAAATGTCACTCATGCCATCTTTGCTGCGACAATCGCCAACCTCTTTTGGTTTCGTGTCTTGCGCAGTTGCAGTTCGTCCGCGATGAAAGGTGTACTGCTCCCCAGTGATCGGATTGCGAACGTCCTCCATCAAGCGGCATTTGGGCCCGGTTCTGACAGGTGGCAATTCGCTCTCCAGAATGTTGTTGTAGACGTAAGGCTTCCTCGGTTCGCCTTCGTAATTCTGATCACCGTTTAAGACGGACGACTTCCAGTGATGGTTGATGTAACTCATAGTGCGCATCTGCTTATTAAGAAGTCGCTGCAGACTGTCGTCCTCCCACTTGCGAGCGTGGAAACCCTTGGTCATCAGAAACTGGTACGCCAAACGGCGACTCGGTTGCCACACGACTTCCTCGCTCGGCGACAAACCCGTACCCAGAACGTCTCCCTTCTGATTGTTCTGCATCAGCGTCTTCTTCATGCGTGGAGGCATCAGTTGCCTGAGCGCCGCTTGTGCTTTGTTGTCCTCCTCTGGGTTCCACTTGAACAGCAACTTGTTGATGTTGTTGCTGTCGTTCGGGTTTATCGACCTGCGTTTCATCGTTCGTTTCTGCGTTCCATACTGGTAGGCAGACGGTTTCCATTCGCTTTTCGTGTCGTCAAAGTCCTTAATGCTCCCCAAGATCAACTTGATGCGAGTGCTGTCCATTTCGCAGCGCGCTCGTCCGCTTACGGTCGAATGAGCTCTCAAGATGCTGCAGTTGGAGGCTTTGTCTTCGAGTTTGTCGTCCAAGAATGGGTGGTCTGGTGCGAGACAGTTCAGAGCTTGGAGACTCCCTCGGTCACGATGACGCTGACGCGTCAGGTTCTTCTTGACGACCTGTTCGCTTGGATGAACGCAGCCTCTCCGTGATTGCCAGGGTAAAGATGTGACTCCCACTACACCGTGGGTGTCACCTCCTGGAGGTTTAAGAATGCGAGTAAAACACTTCCAGTCATTTTTTCCACCTATATCCGTCAGTGCCTTGACGGCAGGCGGTGGGTTTCTAGACGGCATGGCGACAACGCTTTTAAAAGTAGCTAATTAAAATTGGAATTTTTCGTTTCATACAGTGGGATGTATTGGTGCTTGTTCTCACAATTTTGATTTTTTGGTTTGGTATTTAAAAAATACCAAATTTAAAATTATAAAATTAAGTTATGCAGCTTGTCAACATGGTTTTCGCATTCTAAGTTGAACGCGCGCTCGCGTCCTGCAAAGACGTCACACTGTAATTTAAAACATGCTCACCAGAGGGCGGTAGCGAATGAAAATTTTCCTTCGTTACGCGTTTGAGCCCCCGCCCCACCCCACCCGACGACGAAAAGTGAGAAAAATGGCGGTTCACTCAGCTGTTAAGGGTAAACTGATCGCAGTTATAGGCGACGAGGTAATTTAAGAATTCATTTTCAATATTTTTTGTAAGCTAAAGCATCGAAGTTAAATTGTAGTAACTTAAATAACTCTTAGTTACAATTATTTTCATGGGTCAGTTTAATGTTAGCCGGTTATTTCAGCATAAAACCAGTTCTAAAATTAATTACAGGTAAATACCTTTAATTTCCTTTGCAGGATACATGCGTTGGGTTTCTGCTCGGTGGAATTGGTGAGCTAAATAAAGCCAGGCAGCCAAACTTTCTCGTTGTTGACCGAAGTGAGTACATTTTAGTCATTGCATAGAACCAGACCAGTTTGTTGATGTCATGTGACATTTTTGTCTTAGACACAAGCGTGAGTGAAATCGAAGATACGTTCAAGCGTTTTGCTCGTCGCGAAGACATCGACATCATCCTCATTAATCAAAATGTTTGTTAAACATTCGATCTTAGTAAAAGAAAATAAAATTTTAAATGTCAATTGAATTACAGGTGGCAGAAATGATTCGACATGTTATTGACAGTCACAACGTTCCAATACCTGCAGTGTTAGAAATTCCCTCCAAAGATCATCCGTATGATCCGTCGAAAGATTCGATATTACGTCGAGCAAAGGTATTTTGAATAGCGATTGAAATTACGTTGTCACTCAAAGTGTGTCTTTAATTGCAGGGTATGTTCAGCACTGACGATTTTCGCTAATTGTGTATATTAAAAATGTAACAAAAATAAAGATCAATAGTTTTGAAAGACATTCCAACAAAAAATAAGTATTTATAGCCAAGAATAATATTGTATAATGTCACCACTAATAAATTGTGTTGTATTTAATGTTTACCTTTCGTACTGGTACAAGAATTAGGAATTAAACTGTAAAAAAGTCTTAAGAACTATCATCGTCTTCCTTGTTTTCGTTTTTCTTCAGTCGTGCGATGAGGTCTGAAATATAAATTGGATTGATTTTAATTATTTTATATATCGAGAAAACATAATACGGTATTAACCTTTAGCGGGATTAAAAACGCCATTTGTCTGCTGGGCACAAACGTAGCATCGTTTTGTTTTCTTGAAATTACTAAGAGCACATTTTTCACAAAAATAGTGCTTACACCTAATAAATAAATAAATAAATAAACAAACAGATTAGTTTTATTTTTAATTTTTATGATTGAAATTTTCACACTTACTTAGTCACAACAGGATCAACAAATGACTTCCGACAAATGAAGCATGCAAATGGTAAATCATCTTCATCAGAAGACGCGACCTCATATCGAGACGAATCTAGATAAATACCGTATTTAAAAAAATTAAATTAAACGATCCCAATTAAAAAGCTTTAAATAAAAATACCTTCTTGTCCGTAAGTGTTTTCTTCAATTTCCTTTTCCAATTGCCAGCCGTGTTTGTAATCAGTTCGATCGTGCATGAATTTGCAGCTATCTAAAAGTAATTTTATTTTAATTCAATCTTTAAATTGTTGTTTTGGATTTACTGTATCTAATTAAAACTTACCTCCAAAGCCACAAAAACCAGTTTCTTTGTAATCTTTGCATATATCTGGTTGATAATCCCACCGAACAGTTGCTCTTAAATTTTCAGGCGCGCGTATAGGTCCTTTTCTATTTATAAGTGTACATTATTACTCACAAGATGAGACAATATAATCTAATCTTTAATTCAATTTCTCGTACCTGACCATTCCACTTGACGCATTTCCTTGTGCCGTGTCTCGTTTTTCATAAAACTGAGTGTAATTATTTAATCCGCGGTAGACTTTGTCATCTTCTTTGCCTTTTGATTCCTGTAAAATATTAAATGTTTGGTTTTTGAACGTGTTAACAAGTGAAATTTTCTATTTAACAGTATACCTTATTTATCTGCTGGGCCTTCTCAAATATGGATTGAGCATCTTTATCTTTCTCTGTTTCAGTTTCAATGATTGCTGTTGCTCCCATATCCGACGGTCCCTCTCGTTGGGTTGTTCTTGACGATTTGTACGAAGTTGAAACTGCTTCAGGTTCTGAACCGCCACTGTCACTGTGAACTTCTTGTTTTCTTTTTTGACGGAAAGACTAAATAACGTTTAAAACTTAAAATTAATTACCGTAAATATAGTATTAGAAATATAACATTAAATTTAATCACCTTCTGAATCATTGGATTATTCAATTTCATCTTTTTCTCCTTTCTCACTACAACAGTGTCGTCTTCGCTACTCACGTCTTCTTCCGACTGCGATCCTGAATCTGTAGATTGCGGCAAAAATAGTGTAATTAAAATTTAACAATTTTATATAAATGTGTCAATTGTTTCTTACTATCAACAGGAGCGGCTGCTTCTCGTTTACGCGTGTTTTTATTTCGAATTGTACGTTTTTTGAATGTAAAAGTACAGTTTGATGCTGATGGTTCCGCCATTTTACTAGTAAATGTTAAGATTCTTTCTGTGTTTAGTTATAAAAAGATTTGTTCGTACTTCGTAGGTTGGCAGCGCCCTCGGTTTCGGTGGCGATGTAAGAAAACAACTACAGCCGAGAAAATATTGGCGCGTTTTATGTTCGTGACAATAACCTCAATCACACGATGAAACCGAAATTAAACTGTGGAAATATTAAAAAATTATTAAATGATAGGTTACAATTATCTTCCACCGAATTTGTAACGGCACAAAGTGATAAAGAAGTAGATGCAATAAGGTAAATGATAAGAAATAATTTTTGTTCAAAACTTCAACATTACAATTTTTTGTTTTTCTGTAGCAACTTGGAAACTTTGATCAAGAGAACTACGGTTTTTGGCGAGAGTAATTCAGTGCTGGTAATTGGGCCTTCAGGTGCAGGGAAAAATCATGTATGAGTACTAAGTAGAAAAAAATTATTTTAAGGGTACATGTTTTGACTCATTTTGTTTTTATTATTTTGTCTCTTTTCCTTAATACAGTTAATTAAAGTTGTGTTGCAAAGATTGGATGCCAATGAAGATGTCAGAAAGAATTTACTACGCATACATTTAAATGGTAACATAAGACGTACATTGAGAAGATTGGATAATTTTATTGATTTAATTTAAATGTGCATTTGTATAGGATTACTCCAAACAGATGATCGAATTGCCTTGAAAGAAATAACCAGACAACTTCATTTAGAAACTGTATCAGAAAGCAAAACTTTTGTAATTCAATATTTTAAACAAAATTTAATATTTTACTAAATCAATAGTAATTTTATTTTGTTTAATTCTTTTTTTATAGAGGAGTTTTGCGGAAAACTTGCAGTTTTTGCTCACATCACTGAAAGATGGTAAAAAGTAGCATTATGAAATAGTAACTAAGAGTATTAAAAATATTTAATTTATGAATATTTCAGGTGATCATTCAAAATCGATATTATTTGTCTTGGACGAATTCGACTTGTTTTGTCATCACAAAAACCAAACCTTATTATATAATCTCTTCGATGTTTCCCAGTCTGCACAAACACCAATTGTTGTAGTTGGATTAACATGCCGAATGGTAACTACTTATCTGCTGTTTTACTTACAAGTTTAATTATGCTCGTTATTCTTAATTCTACAGGATGTGATTGAACTCTTAGAAAAACGTGTAAAATCACGGTTTTCACATCGGCAAATTTTTGTCTTTCCAACGCACTCATTTGATGAGTACTTGAATATGTCAATTTCCTTTTTATGTATACCACCTGAAAGTCGCGAAGCTGAAAAATGGAACAAGAATATACAAGTAACCACAATACAAAATCATTTAACATACCGTACTTGATCCACTTATAAATTATGATGATTATTTAGAGCACATTCTGCGAAAAGACAGTAAAGGATGTAGTTAAACAGTACTTTAATACCAATAAAACAATTTTTGCTTTGAAGAAGTTTTTGGTAAGTTTTCAAATACACTAAATTTTTGTGTATTTTTTTTTTTTTTTTTAATTAATTAATTTGTTTTTTAGTTAACAGTCATCAATTTCAGTGAGGAGAAAAGAATATCGACAGCAGATATAATAGAAACTTTCCATTTACTAACAGTGAACTCAAAATCAATCATATTGACAGGCTTATCAGTTCTAGAGCTGTCTTTACTCATAGCTATGACTCAACTAGTGAAAAGATACGAAAATGAAGCTTTCAATTTGTGCATGGTGTATGAGGAATACATGAAATTCGTTCGTTGTCACAACACGGTTCAAACGTACGAATTTCCAGTTATTTGCAAGGCTTTCGAGCACTTGCAAGCTCTCGAATTAGTCAAGCCCGTAATGAACCACAGTGGAAAAGGCGCCATCAATTATCAATTAATGACTTTATTGATTGAAAAGTTACAAGTTGTTGAAGCCCTCAAATTGTATCCTGGATTGCCAACCGAGATTCAAGAATGGGCTAAATCAGCACTAGTATAAATGTATTTTAATGGAAATTGTACAATAAAATACATTATTATTGTTTAATAAAAAAAATACACATTGAAAGAACTGGTTATTTAGCAAATACTATATTATTGTCACAAATGATCGTAGCTACTGATCAAACAAAACTGAATTTCCGTGCCCTTTGGTGCATTCAGCTACAGAAAACGAAACAAAGGGCAAAAAATGTGACAATAAGAAGCATGTCCACTTACAGTGAATTGATTGCTGCACATGGCACAGACTGTAAAAGAGGTAAGGGGTATATTTCACCTGAGATGTTGAATTACACTACACATACAAAACTCAAACGAATAAATACACGAAACAGATCAGGATTATGGAAACGCACAAAACCAAGACTGAAATTTTGGGAGAAATGTTAAAACTGGGGACATGCTCCTTATCATACAGAAAAAGTAAAATATCCTCGTTATGTACAGTTTTCATAACCTTTTTTTTTTTTTTTTTTTTTTTTACCTGTGCCCAGAACTTCTTTCTCATCGTTCTAAGAGCACTAAATAGACTTATTACATATTTTTAGTGGACAATTAATACATTGAGCAATTATATAAACGGTCAAATTAAAATCATGATTATAATATGACTGACATACCTGTACAATTACAGTGAAGAAATAAACAATAGATTTTCATTGCAAATGATATTATAGGTTGAGAAAAAATTGTATGCCTTTATTACCATCAGGCAAAAAGTCATTAAATAGTGAGTGAAGTACAAGTTTATGCTATTAATTGATACTAGAAGCTTTTTTCATGGAAAACTGTTTCGTACAGTACTTTAGCTAAGCCTTACGCCAAGATTTGTCCCCACTGAAATAGTGTCCCTACCAAAACAACCTGAAAAATGGAATGTCATGCACAGAAAACATGCACCCAACAACCTAACTGAAAAGAGGTTTCCACTTTTTTTTTACTAGAATGTCTAGTAATATCTATATAAACAATTATCATTATTCATTAGTATCAATTAACAATTTTATTTTCATTAAAAAATTAGTCTTATTCAAAACTTTTATGTTCATGCTAATTAAAACCGTAATTTTTAATTTTTAATTTTTTTTTCATTTAACAAAAATGATCAAATTTTGGATTTCAGAAAATATTTAAAAAATCGTATATATCGCCATTTAGAGTCGTAGGCAAGTAAGTATTTTAAGTACAGGCATTTTATAATAATTGTTACAATTTTATAAATGTTTCAGTATATGGTTGTTGGAATTGTTATACAAGATTCAGTTTTAAAACCCAACCACTTTCTACTGTCTTGCCAGTTAGTTACAGGTAAAAAGAAACAAGTAGAGGTATTTAGAGTGTAGATTGACAATGTTTCGAAAGCTTTCTGCATTAAAAAGGAATAAACAATAACATACTGGACACATATTGTCTGCATTTTCTATGGACATAATATTACGCAATTAAATTAAACTTGATTAAAAATGTTTAACATAAAAATTTAAGAAAAAAATGGTTTTGCATGGTATAAATTTAAAAATGGAAATTATTCAATTTCATACTATTTTGTTTTGTAAAATTATAATAAAAATTGAGCTGCTATTTAAAAAAAACACAATAAAAACTGATATTGTTGTACAAGTACACAACTACATTTACAATCAGAATTTTCTAATTTAAAACAAAAGAAAAATTTGTACTGACGTAATTTGAATAAAGATCTTAAAAATCTAAACTAGACACACTTGGACTTCAAATTCCCACAATTTGCTAAACAAAGTCACCCAAAAAACCAATTTCATACAGTATTTTAAGAAAACTGTACCAAATAGTGAGGAGACAGGGAATAATTAACATATAATAATATTAAGAATAATAATAACAAATAGTAAATAATGACTAATAAATGATATTAATAATAATATTATCATAATAATAATAATAGTAATAGTAAATAATGATAATAATAAAAATTATTTAATTACTTTGTTTGTGACAAAAGCTGTATCTCGAATGCTCGAGAGAGGTAGGAACCTGGATATTATTATTATTACTCGTCATCAATAGAAAAATATTGGCAGATTTTACAATCAATGAACAACTTAAATGCACAAAATAAGAGATTAACAAAGTTGGCCTGTCATGTTAAAAAAAACCCGTTTTTTTGTATTTTGTTTTCCTGTGTACAGAATAAAAACTATAGTACGATTGATGATAACGTAGCTGGCATTCCCGACATAAATTGTTTTCCACACTCAGTCAATATTTTTAAAACTTACATTACTGTTATATATGAATACGCATGAGTGTAATATATGCAAGTGAGTAAAACGAAAAGAAAAAAAAGAAGAAAAAAAATTCGTTTCAGCATACCATTAATCAAAACATGCAATAAATACCTTTATAAAAAAAATTTTTTTCTTACTTTTTTTCCTTTTCCTTTTTTATTATACATGAATATCTCAAAATCTTTAATTTACTTATTTTTGTTTTTAAATCTTAACATAATAATAATAATTAAAAATAATGTAATATTACTCATAATAATAATAATAATATAATAATACAATAATTATACAGCTATTCTTCTACTGATTTAAATTTCGATAGCGTATTTACATTTGTTTAAAAAAAACTTATATTGGTACTTTGTTAATAGAGCATAAAGCATTTAACATTCCTAAAGTAGCAACAGCTGAAGGGATAACTTCATTACAAATTCACAAGAAAAGAAAAATTAATCAGGTACAATGCCTTGTTCTGGGAAACTTCTAAAATAAATCTATTTTAGACTAAACTATATATAACCTTATGACAAATTTCACACCCAATCAAACAGTAGCTTCCAGTGTCCCACACATTTACATCACATAACTGCGACGAAAACTGCAGAGCTTAAACATGTGATCGTCTGTTAATCAGTTCGGTAGTTAATATAGTATACAATATTTTTGCCATCCCATCAAACAGATTCAAACGAGTCGTTCGAACGCAAAACCATACAAATGAGGCAACAAAATAGCGCAACGATGCAAACACTGCTGTACATGAAAATTTTGAGCAGTTTGAATTTTTCAATGTTTTTTGTGTGTGTCTTAGTATTTCTTTTTTTTTTCCATCAAGAGTGTTTTGTTTGATGATTCGCATGATGATTCCTCGCAAATGAGTATTTCCTGCTTTAGCCAAAGGTACATACAAACTGCTAAAATAAACCAACGGTACAAGTATTCATTTTTTCATATGCAAAAATTTAAATTTAAAAAGTAAAAATTTAAAAATAAATGTTTTAAATCTAATTGATTATCATCCGAGATTCAAAAAGTCAATGCACAGATTTCAAAATGGCCATCTCAATGTACAGTTCACACCAAATAAATTTACTCAGCTAATTATGAATTTAGATAAATAAAAACAATAAATCATTCAATTATTAGCACTAAATGAATGAAAAAAAAGGGGGTCAGATAAAAAGTGTACAATTTTTCAATAGAAATTTCAGTTAAACAGCAAATTCCAGTGACAATCATCTTAAATAAAATACCAATTAACCATTTAAAAAGTAATAAGAACATCGTCCTTACATTCAAATATTAATGTAAACCTCATTTTCCTTCATCATTATTCTTAATACAGCACTGATTTGAGACAACTGCTCTGCTAATTCCAAAGACTGCATTCAAAACAGTCCATTTTGGTATTTTAAAGTGATCAAAATAACGTGCTATACTGTCGATTGGATGGCATTAGGTACGAAAACTTTATGATACACAATACTAACAAAAAAAATAAATTCTGTAAACTAGAGTTTATCAAGGCACACACATATACACGATTTTTTTTGTTTCAGAGATAAAAACACGAAAACTTGTCCCATCTCTCTTCTTCCTCTTTCCACCTTTGTACACCAGGCCATGCTCCAGGGCACCATTAACGCGTTAAAATTCTAATGTGATAATTATAAAAACTTATTTTGGGAAAGATTTCTTTTCCTTAAAACTTTGTACCCATATTGTGGTTTTGTTTCTACAGTGGTTCTTATATTTGTTGTATTTTTTTTTTTTTCTTTCTTTTTTTTTTTTTTGTTAAGTTTTAAATACTTGATTCCTTTGGTGGCAATGACTGAATTATTGGCATAAGGCTCACCACTGGAAGCTTGTTGTTGGATGAGGTATTGGTGAGTGAAGAATATTTATTGTTGATGGTGCCATTTGTATTTAGCGTTGTTGTTAATCTGGTTAAATACGATATCCTCTCCTGCACGCAACTGGCTGATAATCGCGCTTCGGCGTCGTGATCCCAACACTCTTCTATCGTGTCGCACAGCCCGGATAATAACTTAAAAAAATAATTTATTATACTAAATATACTCCCTTTTCTAATATTTATTTCAAAATTTCCTAAATACCACATTTTTCTTCCAATAATCTTTCAATTTGGGCCGAAACTTCTTGTGGACGACTGCATCCTGCATATCTTCGAGTGCTGGATGCTGCCCAACTTCTTCCTCAAAAGGCAGCATGTACTCACCTACTGGCCCTAGTGGCGACATTTGTAAACATTAAATTTTGTTTTGTAATTCAAAATTTGTTTTAACCAACCATCCTGCCCGGAACATCGTGAGAGAAGTTCCCACAACACAAGTCCACATGCGTACATATCTATCCGCAAGAATGCATCTCTCTGAAAGTTGATAGCTCCTTCAAGAACCTCAGGGGCCATGTAACGCCGTGTTCCGACCTATTGATATAGAAAGGAATTGTTAAACTTAAATATGGATTTTTTTATATAAAATATTTAAATATTTACCTGTCCGTGCGTTTCACCAGGTGATTCGCCCGGTTTAAATACAAGAGCCAAACCAAAATCAGCAATGCAAGCAGACAGGTCGCTCTTCAAAAGAACATTTTTGCTTTTAAAGTCCCTATGGGCTATCGCTGGTTTGCATCCTTCTGTTTTTGTTGGTGGAAGCTCCTCGTGAAGATGCATCAGTCCTTTAGCCATCGTTTCAGCCATGTGGCATAATTCAGGCCAGGTCACTAAATTCGACTGCAAAATGTAGAATCGAATGTAAGTAAATTAAACAAAATTTATAATAAAAATTAAAAAAGTGCAAATTTACCTTCAGGTAATCGCTCAACGACCCATTCTCGTGAAAAGCACTGATAATCCAATAATCCGCTTGCAGATTTTCACCTCTCTTCTCCGCACCAATGTACGCCAACATGTTGCTGTGCTTCATTTGCGGCAAACAGAAAATTTCTTGTTCCACTTGCCACGATTGTTTATCCTACAAGAAAATAAACTTAAGTCTCATAAACACAAAAACACATCAATTTAATCATTACCTGAACTGGAAAAACTTTGACAGCTACAAATTCATTCATCATTTGTGCTTTCCAAACGGCTCCGAAACGCCCGCGAGCTTTCATCTCGATCAGCTGTATGGGTCTTAGTCCCACGACCGGGGAAGGAGGCGGCAAAGGACTGGGGTCGGTGGTTGGAACTTCGTTGAAGTAAACCAACTTCCTTCGCCTGTACCACCAGTAAAAGACCGACAACAGCAAGCTCATGCAACCCAAAATAAAGACAGTGATAAGGCTAAATTTCAAAGTTTCTTCTTGTTTATATGGGGAAACGGGTTTGACTGCTAGAAAACAGAAAAACAAGAATCATAAGCTGAATTTTTTCGACTGATTTGAGCTCGATTTACCGGTGAGTGGTGGTACGGTTGTGGCTATTGGGATATGATACATGTCCCGATTGCACAGATCACCCTCGCAACAACAAAACAATAACTGCTTTTTCGGCTCCTCGCGGGTTTCTACGCATCTTCGTTGATCGTAACACGTAGCTTGATTTAACCAGCATCCTAGAAAATAATTTATGTCAGTTTTAAGTATGGTAATTAATGTAAAAAACAAAAAAAAACTGAAGTTACCTTTCATTTTGATGGTAAAACCGTTCGTATTGTTCTGCCATAACACATAGCAGTGATTCCTTTTATCACCGTCTGCCTTATCGCATTCTTGAGTTGTATTACAGCCAATTCCAGTTTCGTTGCAAAGCGTTTCATTGTAATACTCGCACCTGGTGGTTGTGTCTGCTCGACTCCTCGCTAACACTATTTACAGAAAAAAAAAGCAAAAAATTAATTTTCTTGGTAATAATTTTTTAGAACATTTTTAATAATAAAAAATCGTCTGGACAAAAACCTGTCCAGCCACGGTCAACGCGCACACTATTCAACACTTTTGCATAACTTGTCCATCTTGAAAGAGACTCTATAGAAGTTTCCCCTTCATTTTAATACAATCGAGACCCCTATACTAGCCCATACCGCCAAACACAGACTGCCCTTTTTATTTTATATTATATGTAGGTTATTAAAATTGTCTTTTCTATTGGTCTTATACTTTCAAACCTAAAAGACTTAATTGTAAACAACAAGTTGCGCAACTTTTATCATTAATTAACCAGAAAAAAATTATTTTATAAAATTTTGAAAATTCTGTTAATTTTTGTATAACAAAAATATTACAAATGCGGGAGTTTTTATAACGAAAATTAAAAATAAAAAGTTAAATATCCAACCATTTAAGTAGTTTTATGAATGGTGTTTTAGTAGTTAATACACATTTCCGTCGTAAACATGACATCAATGAACATCAACAACTCGCTTTAATTCGTCCATTATTCCGATTAAACTTTGCTATTTATTAACGCATTCGTTTATTAAGCAACACTTTGTTTATTAAAGCATTTAGACCCTTATTTACGTTATGAAAAGCAATCAATGTCAACGTCGAGCAAGGTTTACGAAGCTATATGGTGAAATTGTTTGTTGACAACATGATGCGCAAATGGCTTTTTCCATGGCGGAAAGTGAGAATTTAAGCTTTTCAAATGTGTCACAACACTTACCTAAGTGCAAGGAGAGCGTCACACAAACACAAAACTGAACACACAGCAAAGTCCTCGTTGTCATTATTGTCAGTTGGGGCTGATGCTTGATGCTATGCACAACGTAGGGAACAAAGCATACGAGCCCTCCGCGCTCACCAAAAGTGCATTGATTTCATCACGAATTCAATCCTAATCCCTAACGGAAGGTAAAACAAACTGTTCCGTGTTCCTTCTTCTTCTTGCACTGTCTTCGCGAAGATGTTAATCACGCAAAATAATATGAATCTTTCGATTAAAACTCGTACGTTCGCTATCAATACAATCGCAAGCAGACATGGCGGACATTTTTTACTTTCTCTACAATT